>JADWQK010000667.1:0-264048 GCA_017933935.1 Sesamia nonagrioides | reverse complement strand
CCCAACGATTATCAACTTCAATGTCCTGTCGATTTACTTTGACTATTGTTGACTTTCCATTGTCATCAATGGATCGGCGGCGATAAAGTGGATATCCATCATTTCCAGTAATAGTTTCTGGTACTAATTGTCTTGGGTAGCGTTTTGAACATTTTCCTTCAACCATACACGGAGAAATGGGATTTAATATTCCACATGGACCATGTATCATATTTTTTGTAATAACCTCATGTAACAGTGGGTCTTCATTATTATCGGGAATTTCTGCTGATATCACATTATCAATTTCATTCGGTCTTATCCTCTCAACCAACCAAATGAGGATATGTGCATGTGGCAATCCGCGTTTTTGCCACTCAACTGAGTACATCCAACAGCGCGTCTCTCCGAATATGCTATGCTTAACAATAAAATCCATGAGTGATTTTAATTTCATTTTGAACACCCTTGCAGTGATATCGTGGCGATCAATGGGTGATTGGCCAGGAAATAATTCTTGTTGAATTTCTGTCCACTTTGGATTGCATGTGAACGTGATAAACAAATCTGGTGTGCCATAATGTCGTACATAGGACATAGCATCTTGAGCATATTCATGCATATGTAGCGGACTTCCGACGTATGTTGCGGGGAGAATAGTTGTTCTGCCAACATTCTGTGCATTTCCATCAGCAGTAATGGCATCCCGAAGATGAATGTATTCCTCGGAACGGAGTTTTGCCTGGTTCAACCTGATAAATGTCAATCGTTCAGTTTCAACTTTCACATACATATCCACAGCATATTGGTGAAATAGACGCCGACATTTTAAGATGTGATTGTCCTCATTTTCCCGAACCATCAGTCTGTATGAATAATAATTCATTGAACTAACTTTTTTGTTTGTTTCAGCACCTGTAAACAATTTTTTTGTGTTATAATAATATAAATTTTAAGTTAGTATACATATATTTTAATGTAGTAAACATATATATTGTTAATAATTTACCTGTAACTGGATTTATCATCTTCATTGAAAAATGATAGCCGTCTTCACCTTGCCAAAATAGGATAGGATATTGTAAGGCATCATATGATCGATGTGTTTCAGACACGCGCTGAAGTTGATTGTTCCGCCGATGTAAAACAATGTCTCGGTTATCTAAATTTTCACCCACAATGACAATAGCCACTTCATCAATTGTTGGCGCATTAAAACGTCCAGCATGTTGTCCTGCAGGCGCCTTATCGGCTCTGATGACAATTTTGTGATTATCTGATGGCATGCGGTCTAATGCAGTTCTGAATAATGCAATTAATTCATTATGTTGATGGAAAAATATTTGAAGTTGTTCCACAATGGATCTTTTCACTGAGTTGTTGTGTGCGCAACGCTGATCGACTTCTCTTGCTGAATTGCCCATAAAATATATTTGCAGAAATGTATAGTCGTTATCGGGCATTGGCAATAAGGAACCTGTTCGATGATATATTTGACCCTGAATCTGCAAGAATATAAAAATGTATTTAGGTAATTTTATATCAAATTGTTTATAATATACAAATGTACACAACACTGGCTCAACATATTTTGCACCAGCTACATGGTTGTAAAACTAAATAAAATTGTTTGCCATTATTGTGCTTACTTACCTTGAAAGTAGGCATAAAATTGTCTCGAATAACTTTTGTTGCGCCAAATGATGTCATTTGAAAGCAATTATTATATTGCTGGGTTAAACTTTAGTTGGTGGACCGCTGAATTTAAGGGTTTTTTGGGGAAGGGGGGGGAGGGGGGGAGGGGGAGGACCCCCCCCTTGAAGAAGGGATGATGAAAACTTATCGTTACCGAGAAATTTAAAATTGAAAATTTTGAGGTTAAGTTCAATAATTAAGACCTATGACGCAACAATTTGCGTGATTTTTAATTTACTATGGTAGATTTTTTTAATTTATCAAAATATAATTAATATATATATATTTTTCTGGCGCTTCGCCGGCCGCTGCCGCGGCACGCTCGCTTCGCTCGCTCGGCTCGCGCGCCGTTTTGGTCACTGTTCTAACCTAACCTAACCTAGCCTAAATATACCTGACAATTGTTTTTTTTGTTTGTCGGGGGGCTTCGCCCCCCGAGCCCCCTATCGGGGGGCTTCGCCCCCCGACCCCCTTGCGGGGGGCTGCGCCCCCCCGTCCCCCCGCTCCGCCAGCTGCCACCTACTACAACCATTTCGTATGTATAATTTAGATACTACTGGGAACCGAAGAAGAGGCCATAACAAGCAGCTCATTTCAGTCCAAAATTTGCATTACCTCAATTGTACATAATTATTAGCCCGCTCCTGTCACTAACGATCTCGACTGACAGGCGGACAAACAATGACTGACGGCGTCAGCTTGCGTTTCGTTGTCCACAATAATATTGTCAATGATTTCCGTCAAATGAAATAATAATTGTTAATAATTTAATATTTTTAAATGTTTTTGTTGAAATAATATGATTTTAGACTAATTATTACTATTAACATAAAAATAATAAATAATACATAATAATTTCACATAAATAATATGACAGGTCTTCAACAAGAAGTATAACGGAACGCAATGACAACAAAAAGACCCGATTCCGTGAACCAAAAAAAAAAAAAAGTTCCGATTCATAACCTAAAATTGTGAATTTAAAGTGATTTTTGTGAATTAATTTCTCGGAAAGTATAAGTTTTCATCATTCCAAATTTTACATAGAGGGGTCTTAGGCCAAGGTCTTTCAGCCCTAGAAGTCTTGCCGCCCACTTCAACGGTCCACCAACTAAAGTTTAGCCTATTGCTGGATATGAGTCAAAAAATGATTGGAATCTGGCCTATTTCCGGAAACCAATGAATGTAATGGCTCTGGTGGCGGTACCAATGGCGTCAATTTGACTTGGCCGCTGGCGCAACACAATCCAGGGCCTTCATTTTTGAATTTCAATGCCTTGCAATGTGGACACACAATATTCATTAGTCCAATAGCAACTATTCGCTCTGAACTGTAATCAATTGCCACATTATAACTGAATGCAGCTCTGTGGGGATTAAACACAACATTTCTATGTTGATTTCGATTCCGTTGAAGTTCATTTCGCGCTTCGCGTTGCTCATCAGTTTGATTTGCTCGTAGATTTCTTTGACTTGCCGTATTTCGAGTTCTGCGGCCTAAATTTGTACGTCTGGTTGGTGGCATTGTTAAAAACTGAAAATAAAAAGCTCTCATATATTTTCTGTATAACCAAATTGTAATATTATGTAGTCACCAAAAGTTACGAAAAATCGATATGAAGCTGTCAACTTACCGTAATTAACAAACACTTAAAACTTCTTAGTCTTTATAACAAAACAAACTTTATCAAAAACTTAGAAAGCGGTTATGGATGTGATGCCACAGATTACCACAGTTTTTTTTTTTTTAACTGGCTTGGCTGTTCAGCCATTCGCCAATGACGCCAATGTCAAGTTAGGGAAACAGATACTACCACAGATTACTAAATGGGATATGCGAAATTTGTATAGGTTTACTATTTGTATTATTTTCAAAAATTTATAAAATAGTGCAATAGAATTTAATTAAGTAACCACGTTTCCGAACAAACCTAATTAAGTAACCACGTTTCCGAACAAACGATGCTCTTTTAATATAGTCTATGGCTGTGAATGACGTTGACATACGTAACGCGCGTTTTTTAAAATATGCAAAATTAAATGTATACTTTTCAATATTTCTGAGAGATTTTCTCAATATTTTTTTCCGTAAGAACCATCCTTGGACTTCCACAAACATTTAAAAAAAAGAATTATCGAAATCGGTTCAGCCGTTCACACGTGATGCCATGACAACGCGAAACGGGTTTCATTTTTATATATATTATATATATTGTAGAGTCAACAATATTAATATCTGTTCACCGCTCCCCATAATTTTCAGCACGAAGCCATAACTTTGTGTGTGTGCGCGCCTTCACTTGAAACTCTTGAACAATCTTGAGAACGCACGAGTGTTAGAACCTATAAATTATTTAGGTACGGTAGTTTAAGTTTTAGCGGGTTTACACATCAATAAATAATCCCGCGTAGGTGCTTACATACCAGGCAAACTTAATTTATATCCCCCACTGCGACATGACACCCGTAAGTCGGCACAATACCAGAGTTACGATTCCCGAGATCAAATTCGTCACCTACGAATTTGTTCCCACTATAAAACAAAGCGATCTCCCATCAAACTATTTAAACGTGCTGACAATTGTGATTGAATTCTATAAACGAATGCCCTAATTAACGTAGCATTGCACTCGAATGCAACTGCATCAGCGTATAGTGAAATCAAAGCGAGATATTCATTACGTAATATTTTTCCCCACCCTAGAGAATCGCAATGAAGCGTATATAGGGGAAAAAACGACGAACTTCGTTTCACAAACAAAGCTCGCGCCTGAAAGGGGCCTGTGAAAAAACATTTTCATTGTGTCTGCGAGTCGCTCGATTTTTAATCTTCCCCGCGTCCCTCTGTAAGTTTATTGTAAGCTTTGCAATTTAGTTGGCGACCGTCACTGAAACCTACAACTGAATCGCCCACATATCAATCCGAATTTCATTTGAAACAACTCACTCGAAAACTTCTGAGGGATCCCGAAAAGTTAAGTGAACTAATTTTGTCAATATACCCACTTACCTACCTATTGAATTAAACAAGACAGATATATGTATACAATATGGAGACAACAATACGACAGTAAATGAACACAATGGAAATACCAATACGTAGAGTGTTTACAGATCATTAAATAAACTCTAGCTTTAATTGAAAAAGTTTCTAACAACTAAGTACTAGCTAGTAGTGCCGGATCCATTATGGATTTTGTAATTCATCTGTATTGACTATAAAGCATTACATTGAATTTCCATAATATGCAGACTGGGAACAGGATTATAAATAAAAACACAGTTTAACTTATTGTCGTCACCACCTTGCATAATTTCGGAGATGAACCACACAGTCGTATGTATAGTAAAGTTATAAATTGAAACCTGTCACCAAAAGTTAAATTTATTAATAACAGTAAAATTTTATTGTTATATGAGATACGACAATAAAAACTCACCAGTGGTTCACCGACTGACACGTTTGTGTGACCCCGGATTTTAATGGCAGTACTAAAACACGTAAATGGGAGTGTGTTATTTACATTTGCGAGGTGCGATTTTTGCAGATGACACTCAAACATGCGAGGTTTTCCTTGAAATTTTACCTTTATTTACCTTCTTAAGGGGATACACTACACTACATAGGACATACACTCTAGAAACACAAATTTTGCTAAGTTTTTTTGCGATTTTGACTATCAGATTGTACGTTGAACCAAATATGATACACGTGCGTAACGAGTATACATAATGATCCTATAATGTTCCCACTGTTGGGCCACAGGCGGTGGAAGGGAGTGGGCGGGCGTAACCTACCACGCTGGACCAGCGGGGGTTGGTAGATGTCACATGTCTTCGAAGTTTTTGACTTTAGGCCGGTTTCCTCACGATGTATTCCTTCACCGTTTTGAGAGCAGTGGTGGGTTTACACAAAGTAATGCGCCTGACGGGTTCGAACCTACGATCTACAACTTGTAAGTCACGACTGACACCATAGGGCCACCGCTGCTCTCTCGTAACGAAATAATCATTATTATACAACATTTTTTTTTTATGCGAAATCCGAAGCACGTGTCCAGTATTTTTAACTAAAGAATCTATGTACAAAATTTCAAAAGTGTATAATGAAAAACCACAAAGTTATGAGCTTGCTATTCTACTTGGTTGTCCCAATAAAAATATGGTCAAAACTCTGGTCGGGCGGGCGAGCGCGATGCATTGACCTCTGGCGTCAGCTGTTGCGCGCACGAGTACTATGATCTAACGTAAAGCTGCGTGCGCGCGCTCGGTATCCACAGTGCAACAATTTCTAAATGTATTGGGAAAAAATATACCATGGTGTAAAAATGCTTGGAATCGATTCAGTTGCTTATTTTGAGCAAACTATATTCAGGTTTCGTATAAGCAAAATATAACGCTAGGTTTCCGCACAGCAAGAATTACTCCTGCATCGTGGTGTTCAAAGTTTTGTAAACGCACAAACATTTAAACTTACACAAACAGCTAGACCCACTGCCTGTAGGCCATATAAATATTTGTTCCGTGCAGAAATCGAATCCGCAAACGCAGCCCAACAGTCACTAAACCAACGATGTTTTCTCGGTGGTAGGCAACAACATCAGCCGCCGGCATAAGTTACCACCCACCAGACAAAGTCTTACCGCCAAGCGATCCGTCGTGTTCCGGCATGATGTCTGGTGAAGCCGTACTGAGGACGGGTCTGTGCAGTTGTGTTGCGATGTGTGCCGGGTACGATGTGCCTAATGTTGTTGTGTCGGGAGTTTGGTCGTGGAGGGTCTCCAGATCATCCTCTGGCACAGCATCGTTGGTCGTGTTGTTGGGTTAAACATTGCATCACCTCGCCCAACTGCCGTCTTCCTTCCTATTCACCCAGTTTTTTGAGTGAATAGGCTTAATAAGCTAGTGCGCTTTACCATCAACGATTGCATCACTGCTTACCATCAGGCGGGATTGCAGTCAAGCACTAGTTTATACATAATAATAATAATAAAAAAAAATGTCGTGAACCCTCAAAGTCTCAGGGTTTTATTGATCATAATTCTGTAAAGTCATATTTGTTACGGTCGCGATTCTTATTTTAATCAACATCATCATCATCATCATCATCTCAGCGTTAATCCCAGTCGCATCCGTAGCTTTTCAGCTTTGGAGTCTGGGGTCCGCTTTACCAGTCTAACTGCTGATTTTGGCTAAACTTCGATATTTTCCGTGAAGCGACTGCCGTCTGACCTCCACAACCTGAAGGCAATATCTAAGCATTGCAGTTAGACCAATTGTTAGAATTTTGAGGGCTCCAACAACCCGTAACGACTGCCACTAGATGTTCGTATGGCAACCGGGACCAACGGCTTAACGTGCTTTCCGAGGCACGACCAGACCCGTGCAACGGTGCAAATACTCATATTCATGCATACAAATATTTGCACTGTGCGGGGATCGAACCCGCGCCTCCTTGCGCAACGGCCGCGTTCGCTACCGCTACGCCAAGGAGGCTGTCTCTTATTTTAATCAACATACAACCTAAATAGAAAAATTTAAGAAATTTGAATTCTGCGGGTTCCTGGCACTTTCCCCTTATCCACAGGATATGTGGCAAACTAATAAATTTCAGCCTCATTATTCAACCACCAATCCATCACCAATTGATCGTACATCCAAAAGGCGATTCTTATAGTGCCCAGTTTACCTTCATCAACCGCTGATACTTTACCTTTCACTTCATTATCGCTGGTCTATGCATGGGGGGGAAGTGTCCTTCTATAGCTGACCGTTCCATAAGTGAAAGACAGGGATTCACACGATGTCTTTCATGTTTCATTCATGCCGTTCAAGACAATGTTCTGACGTGTTCACGGCTCCGAGCTACAACTATACGTTGAACAGTATTGTTGCGAATTGTTTGGGTATACAATACATATTGTGGCTTTTGAATCAGTGAGATATAAAATAGTTATACGCTATACATACTTGCTTGTTCGTCTGGTCGCCACATGAAGCCAAGTACAAATGAATGCTGAAACAGATTCTTTTAAGTTAAACTTTAAGAAAAGAATCTCTCAAATTTGTTTTGGACTATCCATTGTGGTATTCTTCTCCCGCCTGATGGTAAGCAATGATGCAATCGCGCGCTAGTATATTAAGAGCCTATTCACTCTAGCCTTGAAGACACTTAAGTTGTAGTCAGACGGAAAGACCGCCTCAGATAAGCTACAATAAACTGGAAGTAGCTTTGACCACTCTTATCAGATTATGCGAGATCAAATAAACAACACAGGCGTCCTATAACCTCCTGAAGCCGCGAGTTGTTAGAAAAAGATACCGTGGTCTCTGGTGCATAGGCAAGTGAAGGAAAACGGGTGGATTTTAGTAACTAAAAGTCTGACACTCTGTTCTGTTCCGTCCAGAACGGGAAATGTTATTTGATGATTTCCCATCCGAAAAAAGGCCTCCTACACACAACCACGTGCCCATCAGAATAGAATAGAATAGAATAGAATACTCTTTATTATGTACACCATATAGATTACAAAAACATAAATATAAAAATTTTACAAAGGGTGACACAATGGGCGGTCTTATCGCTAAGAGCGATCTTTTACAGACAACCTTTGGATGGAATAGTAAGGGGAAGGAGAGAGAAATACACAACCCAACTGGGTTGTGTATGTGGGGCACGTGGTTCGGCGGAGGTTTGCTACAGCGCACGCCGCTGACGCGCGCACTGCTGACACTTAAACAATGTCCATTGGGACATTGCAAGCAGTCAATCTATTGAGATTGACTGCTTCACCTGCGATTCTGTAACTTCTTCTTCTTCTTCAGCCTATAGAGGCCCACTGCTGGACAAAGGCCTCCATCAAGGCATTTCCCCACCATTGCCATTACCCCCAAGCTTGGCAGGCGGATTGGGGATCGCAGTAGTTTGACATACCCCAGGAGGAGCGCTGCTGCTCGCTTCTCTGGTGAGAGCTCCTTTAGTCGCCTTTTATGACACCTACGGGAGGATATGGGATGGTACTATAATTCTAAGCCCGGTACCACACGGTACAACAGTTTCTGTAACTATAAAAACATAGGTGAAGTGAGCTGTCATTCCAACTAACGCTTGGAAGGCTATTGACAGTTGATCACTTTTCACGGTGAAATTTATAGAGAATCGATCGGCTGTACTTTGAATGAATTCACCCGGCCGCCTTTTTATAATTACTCTTAGTTGTTCATAACAATAATGAGTTATTAGTAATAATTAATAGTTGTTTTTGTCAGCTAGTATAATTTACTAGCTGCCACCCGCCATTTCATTTGTGTGGACTTAGGGGTCATCCATAAAGTACGTCACACATAAAGGGGGGAGGGGGGTGTCGACAAAGTGTGACATGGTGTGACAAGGGGTGGGTGGGGTACTATGTTTCGTGACATCACATTTCAAAATCGAATATAGCTAGAGGTAATAATCGCGTTATTTGAAATATTAATTATAAACTTAAAAATATTTCCAACTCTATCTTTGGGACAATACGGTTTAAATTGTTTTCTTTACGAGATCATACTCGCTTTAGTGACACTCGCCGATCGAGCCCTTTGGGTTTCTTTCTTTTCTTTATATTCAATAGTTTATTGCTTTGTTATTGTTTCAAATAATTGATATAATGTTGATTTCATAAAAAAAGTACTTTATTTAAATGGAAATAAAACTAAATTCGGAACTGCTGTTTTAATTTAATAATTTTTCGATGTGAAATTGCAAAACTTGTGACGTCACATTGGGAGGGGGGGGGGGGTCTCAGAAATGTGAACACCTGTGACAAGGACGGAGGGGGGGCTCTAAAAATCATGAAATTCGTGTGACGTACTTTATGGATGGCCCCTTAGTTATTTGAAGATTTTTTTTAACCTCAAAATATACAGCATACATTTTAAATTTTTGTTATGCTCCGCTCCTATTGGTCCCAGCGTGATTTTATATAGCCTAAAGCCTTGCTGGATTAATGGGCTACAAGAATTTTTTAAATCGGACCTGTAAATCCTGAGGTTACCGCGTTCAAACAAACAAACAAACTCTTCAGCTTTATATATTAGTATAGATAACTACACTTTTGTAATTAGGTTACCTGTCATGATAGTTTTATGTGTTTTTAAAACAAATAAATTAAGAATAATATAGCCTAATTAATATAATATAATAATTAAATTCCGTGTTGGTAGCGCTTCGGTAGACGAAACAATAGATTTTTTTCTCATAATCAACCTGTAATGTTCTCACGCCTCCTTTCCTTGCTGTGAGGAGTTTGCGGAAACTTGTCACGCGACCCCAGTGCGAACCAATCTGCACAGAGTTTGCGTGGCGAGTTTCACTAGTTCAGGATACAGATTCTGAATTAGAGTTGTAGGCCATGTAGTTTTAATTCGTAAAGCGATTTTCCTTCAACGTTTTGATCACTTGCTAGTTTTGGTTACTTGCCTCTTAATAAACTAGTGCACTTTCTAACAAGGATGGCATCATTGCTTATCATCAGGCGGGATTGCGGTCAAACACTAGTATATAATTATAAAAAAAACCGGCCAAGTGCGTGTCGGACTCACGCACAAAGGGTTCCGTACCATTGATTTATGAAGTTAAAGAATTTAAGTTATTTGTATGAAAGATAAGCGGTTTACGATTTACGAGGTATTAAAAAAACTGCTTACTAGATCTCGTTAAAAACAATTTTCGTTGGTAGTTTTTATAGTAGTACATTACTCATATGTCATCATCATATGTTTTTTTTTAGATTTTTCAGTTTCATATTTTAGAAGTTAGAGACGCACCAACTTTTTCCACTTTGGAAGCGTCTGTCACGCAAACTATTCGGTTTAGAAAAAAAATATTTTAGGAACCTCGATATCATTTTTGAAGACCTATCCATAGATACCCCACACGTATGTGTTTGAAGAAAATTTCTCTTTTTCAGTTTAAGTTCTAAATATGGGGAGCCCCAATATTTATTATATTTATTATTATTTTTTTTATTTTTGCATCAAAATCTTAATGCTGTTAACAGAATACATCACCTACCAAGTTTCAACAATTTAGCTCATTTAGTTTCGGAAAAACAATGGCTGTGACATACGGACGGACAGACGGACAAACAGACAGACAGATATGAGGAATCTATAAGGGTTCCGTTTTTTGCCATTTGGCTACGGAACCCTAAAAAAAGATATCTAACTATTAAAATTAAACAAAACTCATAGTTTGAAAAAATTATTCGTAAAAAGTTCAGTGCCTAATCCCAAGTCAATAAAAAAATTATGTTAAAAATATGATTGACTGTTGGCTAAAAGAAGACGTATGTTTTTACTTGGTTTCATAAACATAGTCATTTTTAACTGTCATAAACTTTACTTATCAAAATTCAATCAGGTTTGAACGTGGTAGCTAATTCTTCACCCCCAAGCAACATTAAACATCCCTACATAATCAAACCTTGATTAGGTTTGATTATGTATAATCAAGTGACATCAAACAATATTTTGACGATAACTTACTCTCATGGAAGAGTTACACTTAGCTTTAACTTCATTGAATATGCAAGAAACAATAAACACAGTCGTTTACAGTTGCAGTGTAAAAAATTACTCCACTGACGTCGCTTTTCTTGACCCCTTTAAGTGCTCAGCACGCAATCTGATTATTAATTGCAAAGCGAGTGTTAAGTTAAACAGTACCTGTTCTATTAATAGTTTTCTCATAACCATTTTACGTACATTATTATACAATTTTTAGAAAGAAAGAATGAGAAATGCAGTTTTTGGCAAAATAAATAGACCTTAGAAATATTAAACAAAGATTATAATACCAAAAGGATTTTTTCTTGTACTGCATGTCATATCAATAAATGACCTTTCCCGCTCTGCTCACCAGTGGTTCACCAACTGCTCAATGGCGCGTGAAACACAGCGCGCCGTCGTCGACCCGGGTCTGGTCCTTACACTCCTTACTGGGCGGCGAGCAGTAGGCAGTACGCCGCCCTGTAACTGTAATGACCAGGCCTGGCTTTACCCAAGCCGGGCAGACCTCCAACTTTTTCTCAGGATGATCCCCACAGTGGTGATACCCTGGCGTTTGCACCTGCCTTATCCGGAACAGGATCTTCCAATCCTCCCAGCAAACAGTCGTGTCCGGTGAGGACCTGCGTCAGGCGGTGGCTCTAGTCACTCCTCATAAAGGGGATTTACCGCCACTATTGTGGCGTGTCCACTGTCCAATGCCAAAAGGGCTTCAAATCAGAACAATGTCAGACGACAACAGAAGGTCAACCACCTGATTTTTAGCTGCATGAGTGCCATACGCTGGAATTACAAACACAGATAGATTTATGGAATGTCATTCCTTTATAATTAATTGAGATAGTTAATAATAGAATTACAAATAATAGAAAATAAATATCACGATAAAAAGAAAAAGAAAAGAATAAGTAATACAAATACAAATGATAGAAAATATATATAAAGTGCTCAAAATTTTGAAGAAAAATCGTTTAAGTACTTACAACTACATGACCTACAACTTTAAGTCGGATTTGTTGTCTGGACTTATTGTGAAACTCGCCACGCAAACTCTGTGCAGATTGGTTCGCACTGGGGTCGCGTGACAAGTTTCCGCAAACTCCTCACAGCAAGGAGGCGTGAGAACATTACAGGTTGATTATGAGAAAAAAAAATCGATTGTTTCGTCCACCGAAGCGCTACCAATACGGAATTTAATTATTGTGATGATATTCTTAACAATGCAATTTATCAAGAGCTTATTCACTGTAGTCTTGAACACACTTAAATTGTAGTCAGATGAAGAAAATGTTCGATAATGATTGTCAAATTTTAACTTTTTTTTATTGGGGATAACACTGATCTATGCAGTGACGGGTAAGCAGTGATGGTAAGCAGTGACGCAATCGATAATGGTAAAGCGCACCAGTTTATTAAGCTATTACGCTAGCCTTGAAGACACTCAAATTGTAGTCCGACGGAAACACCGCCGCTGGCAAATTGTTCCAGTCCCTCGATGTATGCGGTATGAAAGAGGAGGCGACACGCTTCGTCTGAATCGTAGTGGTGGTAACGACGTAAGGGCAAATAAGCAATAATTGTTTATTAATAAGTAGAATAATAACTAACTGAAGTCAGTACTTTTCTTTGTTTTAGATATGTTATTTATTTAGTTACTGTAATCAAAATAATGATAGGAGACCATACAACTTATGAATATTTAGTAGCCCTGCGCACTTAAACTAAGCTAAGTTCGTTCACAGCATGAAAAGCTAGTGGCTTTAACTACGCAGTTAAGCTAAATAACTCTTGATTTATGAAAACCCTAATCAAGTTTTAATTACTTTAAGATTTGTACGAATATGACTACGTACTTGGGCAGTCTATAAATAGTGGAAAACAGATGTTTTGGCATTCTAAAGAGCCTTTTAATGGTCTTCGTGAAATAAACGATGATTTTATCATTCATTACCGAGCTAGTAATGATTTTTTACCTACATACAATTTTTATATACAATTATATATGTAAAGAAAACCCCGTCCGACGATAAGGTAAACACATGACCAAATAAAATATTAAATTTTACATAATCATCATAGCAACAATACTAATAAATTTTGAAATAATCTTTTTTTCCGATAATTAATTCCAACTACCTACTCCAAAATTTGGTAATTTTTAAAAAAAATGACAATACCATTTTTGACGGTATTATTATGAGCGATGCGACCGCGTGTCGCGTGCCCTGCACCCTCCGCCCGCGCATTTATTGCCTACCGCACATGTATTAAGTTACCTCCTTTTGCGAAATAATATTTTAATTTTTTTAGGGGGATTATTTTCAAGTTTAGCGCGGCTTTGTAGGCGTTAGTAGAATCAGTTATCGACACCTAACAACACCTTCAGGGATCGGACAGGGTTTTCTTTACATATTGTATAGATACAATTATAATCTCCCAGCAAATAAATTTTTTAGTTCTTCAAGGGAGTCGAATCATAAGTTAGACATTTTCATCGCCGTCTCATTATAATGTTTTACGAGTTTTTAACAACTCTTTGAATAATAATTAATTTTATTTTATTATTAGTATATATATTATTATTAGTAAAAAGATAAATTTTTAAAATCCCTTCTTATCTGCCGTGCCTTTTCCTAACAATGTTGGCGTCGCGCTCAGTCTATCCAAATGCAGCTAAAATAAGTGATATACACACATACACATAAATACACTTACTCTAATTAAATTCAGGCTATATCAAGGTAACATTTTGTTTGTGGTCAAAATTTAGAATAAATTAAGATAAATGGTTACCCGTTAAAGTTTCAAGAGTATTCTAACTATAAGTATCTTAGGTTCAACATTTCGCTAATGCTAATGTACGTTGTGGTCTGTGAGGCTAGATTACTAATGACTTGTTTTACCACCTTGGATAACTTATTTGGCAGAGAAGTTAATTCAAATTCAATTCAATTTACCAATTAATCAGAGATCTGAAAAAAAGGAAATCCTGCTTGACCCAATGTCAGGTTATTTATACGAAGATGACAATTTTTATCTTACCTCATCTACCTTTCTATCTATTCAGTAGAATATAACAATAGAAAAATTAATACTCAAGCAGTTACTATGACGTTTTAAGAAGGAACTCTAGCGGCGTTTTCTCCATACAAACGTATTCCGCTGTTTTCTTCGGGGATAACGCTTTTAGAGCAATGATTTTTTTTTCCACAATTTCACACCTTTATTATACGCTCCCCTATTATTTGATTATTTCGAAAACTTAATGAATAAAATAATAATTAACATAAAAAAAGCATTTTTACCGCGATGTTCAGTCGATTGTTACACAAATAAGATTTTGACAAAAAAGAAAATAATAGAGGTATAGGTATACTCATCCTCTAAATTTTGAAATAAAAATAATTGAGATCTGTCGTGTTTTGAAAAAGAAAACAGCGGAATACGAAACATCTTTTGGTCAACGTTTTTGTAGGTAAAATCAGCCTGAGTTGCAACTGTCTCTTTCGCACTTTACGGTGAAAGATTGAAAGCAGCGCCACGATAATAGTTTCTTCAAATACCTATTTCTCAAATTCCTCGGCACTAGAATCTACTCTTAATTCAAATAACTATATTACGCTCAATCCTTCTTTGTATGAGAGGAAATCTATGCCCAGCAGTGGGATGATAAAAAGATTGATGACGATGATGATGATGATGATGAACTATATTTAACGCATGGGAGAACTTGTAAAATACTATTGGATTTTTTTATGAACTCTCCAAAGCCTTTGATTGCGAGCACGATGACATACTTTTGAGTAAAGTACATCATTATTAATATCCAAAATGAAGCTCATAACATAATAAATTCTTATTTACACAATAAATTCTAATGTGTATATGTCCGGACTACATTTTCAGTTTTCTGTAAAGGCATTTCAACCGAGGAGTGAAACCAGCACAAAATGTCATCAAAATAACGACTAGTCCATCAAACCTATTACCAAAATTGAATCGCATAGTAAAAACGTTTTAAGAAATAAATTCAGCCCAGTGGCACTCACGGCGGTTCAAGAATTATGAATAAAACATGCCACACTTCTTGCTACGGCCGGCTATCTGTCTTGCGTTGTGAGGCACCTATTTATCCATTATACAAGGTGTTATTGTGCTTCCTGCCTTATAGCACATCATTTTGTGTGCCCCGGAGGCCCATTGAAGCAAGATCGAGCGTATTGTTGTTTATTGTTTCCTTAAACCCTCCGTAACAAAGCGTGAGGTGGCTAAAGTGACCCACTCACGAATGTATTTTCGTCGCCCACCTTAGACCTGTTTTTATTCGCATAACTCCACGTCGGGTAATCCATCCTATACTTAATATAGAATGTGGTTTTGCGAATCTTGCGAGTAACACGTTTTAAGTTGGGTCTTGCATACTAATCTGTAAATGGTTAATACATATTGAGTATTTTTAGCGTGCTACCGTACCTTTGGTAAAACCGCCTATATGTAAACAAACAGCCCTGAACCTCTTATTCCGCATTCGTAGAACGCGCGAGAAAATAATTACTGTCTTCAAGTGATAGTTCAACAAACTGTCACTTGAAGACAGTAATTATATTCTAGGTTATCTTACCAAGAACACCAAGCTGCTGGATTATTGCTTAACACTTTAATTTTCACAGTTCAGCAACATTCATTGCTTTATTTACGTTGCTAAGCAAACTAAGTTTTTGAAAATATACGTCAAAGGATGAGCAATATTCCTCAAACTGATTCGCGTTCTGAATCGTTGCATAATTAGGTGCTAGGAGTGCAAGAATACTCCAAAGTCCCTAAGGAAGTGCCCTAGCAGGCGTTGCACAGAGGGGTCTCGGACCTACCATGTGCAGATGATGAGCTCCAGTGTGGTTTTGGTGAGCTATTTATAATATCTCTCATTTTTCTTTTATCTTTTATTATTATATACTAGGTACTTATTTCTTCTGTATAGTGGGTGCGTTTACAAACATTTAAATTGATATACAAAAACAGTCAGACCCGGAAAAACCACTTGTCATACAACTATTAATGTTCCGTGCGTCGAATTCGCGATACGCAGCGCAGCAGGCATACATTCGATATAAAGAAAAAATTGTAACTTCAAACTTGACTAAAATTTCTTCACATTGATATTTTATACCTAAAAACCATGTAGGCTTTACCTAAATAAAGATTTTAAGCCAACGTTCTTTCAGACGTAGATTCAAACAGGTGTGCTTTATTTTTTCCTGGTGCTGTAGAGCTAAGTGCCTAGTACAAACTCGCCACATAATGTATGAAGAAACATCATGAGCTTGCTAATGAGGTTACCAGTAGTTGCTCTAAACAATGCGGATCTTGGCAATTAGCCGGGAAACACTGGAATTAAAGAAAGGGGGACGGCAAGGTACCTACATATATACATTCCTTGCAGCTGTACCTACTTACTCTCGTCTGCTCAACCTGAGTGTTTGTTTCTTTTTAGCAACTATAATTACTTTCTAGTTTTAAAGTATAATTATTTTGACTTCCTGGCTTTGGTCATCATTATCATCAGCCTCTACTCGTCCACTGCTGGACATAGGCCTCCTCCATGCAACGCCAACAAGCTCGATTCTGAGCAGCTCTCCGCCAGCCACTACCAGCCACCTTTTTGATGGCGTCGCTCCATCTCGCCCAGGGGCGTCCTACGCTACGTTTGCTTTGGTCCGTCATTTTTATTGCTGAAAATCGTTACAGGGTTCTTTTTATTTAAATTTTTTTATATTTTTAATAGTGATGGCCTAGAGGTAGCCACGCAGGTACTCTGAGGTGGCAGCTTGTAGCCCTAGCCCAGACTTACGAGTAGTAAGGTCGTAACTCTGGGCCATCACTCGGTTCCTCACCACTGCAACCTGAAAACATTGTGAAATTTACCAACTCACACTGTCCCGCATGGTAGGTTAGCCCCCCTAAATGGGTCCAGGGGCGATAGACTCGGGGACATCTGTCGCCCCCCAAACATCAGGACCCGAGATGGCGGCGCTAAGTGTTTCACGCGTGCCACTCTTAGACGTTACTGGGGTAGTCCTACACCTCAAACCCCCCCCCTCCCCCCTAACCCGAGGAGGCCCACGGTGGCGGGCCAGCACCAATCGGGGGTTGCGAAAGCAGTATTAGTTCTCGTAACCCCCGGTGTAGGTGTGAGGTGGAACACCGGGGTGGTTTTTTAGTCAGTAAGAGTCTGACAGACCCTGTCGTCCACCTTAGGGCGACGGACATCCATGAGGATTTTCCACCTCGAAAAAAAGTGAAAGGGAATAGGCTAACTTACCATGTGATCGCGATGAAACTCCTCTCTTCCTCTCGTCTGTATCCTGACAGTGGGAACATATGTTATGTTCCACAAACTAAAAAAACTCTATGAATATAAACCCTTCCGGCTCCTGATACGGATTCGACTGACGGATCTGCTGGCTGTTGATTTTTTTATGCATATATTTAGGACGGCTCTCGGCGGACGGCCAAATATATTCAATATTTTGGCGATGAATAAGACAATCTAAAAATGAATGCCGATGAATCTAAAAATATACTCAATATTTTTAGTTTCAGGATGATTTTTCGCGAGTGATAAAAATAAGTCTAAGTCATACAAATACAAATTAAGTTCAGAATTTCAGTTTCAGAACTCTGAAAATAAAAACGTCTTCCAATGGAAAGTTACGTAAACTTGTATAAATGTAAAGAAAACCCCGTCCGACTCTTAAGGATAATAAAGATAAGGTAAACACATGACCAAATAAAATATGAAATTTTACATAAACGTCATAATAACAATACTAAGTAATGAATTTTAAAATAATCTTTTTTTCTCGCGAATTAATTCCAACTTCCCTGAAATTTTGTACCTAATTTTAAAAAAAGTGACAACACCATTTTGACGGTATTATTATTTAAGCGATGCGACCACGTGCCGCGTGCCCTGCCCTCCGTCGCCCGCGGAAGGGTTGCCTACCGCACATGTATTAATGTACCTCTTTTTGCGAAATAGTATTTATTTTTTTAGGGGGATTTTTTTTAGGTTTAGCACTGCTTTGTATCCATTAGGAGAATCAGTTATCGATACCTAACAATACCTTCACGGATCGGACAGGGTTTTCTTTACATATTGTATAAAAAATACAACAAGAGAGTGGAGAAATGAGAAATGAAGACTAGAGTGAAGAGGTTGTGGGGGATATAAAAATGAGGTAATGAAAGTATATCTTGAAGACATCTGGATTAAAGGAACCTGATGGAGCCCAGGAAGCAGTAACATCGCCTCGATGGCGGGGGACTGTACGATGTGGACTCGGCACGGGACTGGCTTAGGCAGCAGCAGTAGCAGAAAAGGGTACACCCAAAAAATGCAAAGGTAATAATTATCATAAAGGTTTTAGAAATTTCTTAACATACTTGAATAACAAATTATTCAAGGATGTTAAGAAATTCCTAATTAAGCAATGTTAAGATAAAACAGAAACTTTTTTTAAATTGTATCTTTGTTTTAACATATCCCCCCCTTATCGGTCCCTCTTAAAATGGCTTAGTCAACTTAGTACTAAGTTTAATGAAGGGGTTAAAATATAGAAAGTAGCGCCATCTAGTTGTTATAGTGTTACAACAAAATTAAAACGTTGAAATCGTTAAAAATTTTTTTTTTTCAATTATTGTCTTAATCACATAATAACAAAATGTAAGCACATGTGTATTAATTTAAGAACTCCTAATATAAGAAATCTATTTTTAAGACACTAATTATAATTTTACATTAGAATGAAAATTTTAATATAACTTAAAAACACCGCTTTTGTACTGACCACCCTGACAAAATGCCTCAAATTACCTTCGTAGTACGTATAGTTTCCGTAAGATGGCAATGATGTAGATAATCTTGAAGTATTATTAATTAGTCAGTTTTTAATGCTTCTCCTAAAAAAAATGCGTTTTCGCAAAAGTCACGGTCTCGCACCGGGAGTGTCGACGAGTGTCTGATGCGTCTACATATTATAATTGTCACCAACATATCTCTTCGAGTCGCTAAAGTTAAGTGGCAGTGGGCGGGGTACATTGCTTGTAGAACCGATGGCCGATGGGCAATAAAGTTCGGTAGTGGCGGCCACGTACCGGAAGACGCAGCGTAGGGAGGCCCCCAACATGGTGGACCGATGACCTGGTTATCGGCATAGGTTAGGCATCGATCTTCGTGGACCCCGTCACGATGTGCTGACATCTCTTTGAGGTGCGCGAGAAACACAACGCGCCGTTGTCGACCCGGGCGGTCCTTACTGGGCGGCAAGCTGCATGAATTTAGTGAATTTTCACAGTCAAATTAATGACAAAATAGCCTTCGTTTATTTATGAAATAAAACGCATTTTTTTCTACTCTGCTTGCTGCTATTTACATAATCATAATAATTAAGTGTGTATTGTAAAAAAGAAACCGTAGACTGAACCGAACCGAACCTAATATTGAACTTGTGGATTTTTACAGTCACATTAATTTCAAGTACGAAAATACAAGAATATTAAACAACTGCACACAAATAATATATAGTCGACAGCCTCCATGGTGTAACGGTAGCGACCGCGGCCACTGCGCAAGGAGGCGCGGGTTTGATCCCGGCGCAGTGTAAATATTTGTATGCATGAATATGAATATTTACACTGGTCGTGCTTCGGAAAGCACGTTAAGCCGTTGGTACCGGTTGCCATACGAACATCTAATGGCAGTCGTTACGGGTTGTTGGAGCCCTAAAAAGACCAACAATTGGTCTATCTGCAATGCTTCTATATCGCCTTCGGGTTGTGGAGGTCAGACGGCAGTCGCTTTACGCAAAATATCGAAATTTAGCCAAAATCTGCAGTTACGACTGGTAAAGCGGACCTCAGACTCCAAAGCTGAAAAAGCTTCGGATGCGACTGGGATTAACACTGAGATGATGATGACGTAAATATGCATATATGTAGTGCAACTTTAGTTTGGTGAACAACTACCAGGCCGGTGTAGCTGTCAAGTATTTAAACAAACGTGAAGTTAGCTCTCTATCTCATATATTAAGCTGTAGCGGTACCTACAAAAGCCACAAATGAACAACGCGTAATTCTACATCTCGCAAGCAGAGTTTACGGTGCGATTAGCATGCATACTACTTCCCAACTTCAACCATTGGGCAAGTGCCCGCCAGTCAATACCAGTTTGGTCAGAGGACTGTTCCTCACGTCTCTAAAAAACTGCCTTCTTTGCTTAACAGCATGCGACATTTCAACAGTCAGACAGGAAGCGTGAATGAGGTGGAAGGACACTGGTCTTGTTGTACGAGTTGGCAGCTTTAAACAGAGTAAATAGGAAAGAGATATATCGAGGTCTTTGCCCTGAAGTGAGATGTCCCACTACATAACTTCTTGGATACTCCAAGAAGTTATGAAAAATTGAGTGCAACCATCTAATTCTAGGTGGAAAAGTATGCAAGATTAGGGCAATAGAGCCTAGTGTATCAAAACCCTAGTTTCCCTGTCTCAATTTACGGCAAATACGTCAGCATTAGTTGCAAAATAACCGAAACCACAAGGCCACAGAATAATAAAAGCCTAAAGAGACGAAATATAGTTACTCGTATGGTTCGGGATTTTATTTCCAATTTGTCGTGTTATAGCCATTCTTACTTTCATTCTACCGACAAAGAATGGCACTTATGATTTGAATTTATGAACAATTATGTTTTGTCCGCAGTTTCACCCGCGTGTAGGTTGGACATTATGCCCCGGAAACGTACTATCCGGATAAAACTTTACGATTTACCCAATTTAGTGGCTAGGTGTGTCAAATTTTATCGAAATCCGTTGCCGAGTTATTTTCGCAGTTAAAATACTCTCATACATTTTAAGTAGATAAACAATTTACTTATCATCTAAGTTTCCTGACTTTATTTTACGTTTACGCCTGCATACGTAGCTTATTATGCTCCGAAGTCAAAACGGTGGTCAATGTGTCAATGTTGTCGATGATCCGGCGTAAAAACACGTAAGGGCAGAAGAAACTAATGTCTGAAACTGTCTGACCTTCGCATCGGGTGTTTCGCATCGGGTGTTTCGCCTCTGTAACTTTGATATTCTATGGCATTACAAATAAAATTAGTACGACACACTGGCCCGGCCGCTTCGGTTCAAACGCATTGGAATGGATTCGCAAAATTTTGTGAAACAAAATATTTTCTTTTTCAAAATTTCGATTGAATTAACTTTAATTGAAATTCGATAGTGCATGTGCCTTTTGGGTAATTGAATGGTTAGCGAACGCTTTGTAGTATAATTTTGTAGTTACTGGAATTATTTGGTGTGATGGTCAGTCGTTATGTGGAACCTGAATTACATTCAGGCACATGGGTTAAGCTGCGCATGCAACTACTGCATGTGTGTGGGGCTTATGGCTTAATTCGTTAAACGTCAACTGTGGCCGATGGTTAACCTAATCCATCTAGTGTTTGTGAGTTGCCAAAACAAAGTTTGACTGCAGGAATGGAATCGTATTACTAAGCCTCCGATGCCAGCAGTCTATCAGCGGGTTGTATCTCATTAACTGATGAAGATTATATTGTTACGAATGGACCTTATGTCGATGCCATAAGGTTCAATATCGCGTGACATGCAGTGTGTCACTTTTAAGTCCTATTTCGCTAGATCTAGACATTTTCTAGGTACAATAATAAAACGCATTACTAGACTTAGGACGGCCTATCGAATGGTACAGGTCTCAACAGTTTTGTCAAC
This sequence comes from Sesamia nonagrioides, assembly GCA_017933935.1. Classification (NCBI taxonomy): domain Eukaryota; kingdom Metazoa; phylum Arthropoda; class Insecta; order Lepidoptera; family Noctuidae; genus Sesamia; species Sesamia nonagrioides. The sequence continues at coordinate 242,025 of JADWQK010000667.1, read as the reverse complement.
AAAGTGTCGACATCGAAATTTCTAGAAACCCGTTTCCGGGAATTATCGTAGGTACTTACTTGGCCGGTGACCTCGAAGTTATGCAGTATTATTATTACGCCTAGAGGATTCTGGAATGTTCGATCAGCTGGCCTATATATAGGCGGCGCGACGCCGGCGCACAGTCAGTCTACACTCGACTAGCGATACGAAAACAGCGACAGTTAAGAAGCGATCTTTGAGAATACCTACTGCGACAACTGTAACGAGAACTGTGAGTACTACGAGAAGTAACATCCGTAGAGTTATTGTGTGTTTACAACACGGACTTCGTGGACGTAAGAGAAGACTTCGGTGCGACATCAGCTACGTTCTACTTGTCATTGCCTACAATCGACTGTACCTTCGTTGCTAATAAACTTCGTAACCCTTAACCGGCGTTTAAGTACCCCTAGCCCGTAACAATTGGTGTCAGAAGCGGCATGCCGGTCACGCCAAGGGAAGACGAAAGAGTTCGCACGCGACGACAAGCAGCGATGGATTTGGCGCGTCAAGAGGAAGAATCGCTTGGTGTCCCTGCACCCGAAACAGAAGCGGCCGTCGTAACACCTATTAGTGCGCCTACTACCACTACTATTCCCGGAAGCAGTGGATGCGATTTATCGGCGTTGCTGGCCCATTTGACGGTGCAAATAAAAAGTATGGCAGAGTCCCAGGCAGCAACCCAGGCACAGATTAAAAGTGTGGCAGAATCCCAGGCAAAATCCCAGGCAGAAATCCAGGCACAAATACAACAATCTCAGGCAAAATCCCAGGCAGAAATCCAGGCACAAATACAACAATCTCAGGCAAAATCCCAGGCAGAAATCCAGGCACAAATACAACAATCTCAGGCAAAATCCCAGGCAGAAATCCAGGCACAGATACAACAATCTCAGGCGGTAACCCAGGCACAAATAAAGGAATCCCAGCAGCTGGTATTAGAATTAAATGAAAAATGGAAAAAAACCAAAGAAGAGGTCAACGAACTTAAAATAAAAACAGCACAACAAGATGCCCGTATGGACCAGCAAGATACGCGCATAGACCAGCAAGACGCTCGTATAGACAAATATGATGCGCGTTTCGATAAATTAGACAATACCATCATGGAGTTTGGGAAGGAAGTAGAATTTTTGCATGAGAAGGTACAAAAAGGAGTTATTAAAGGTGTGGTACCGGTACCCAGTGCTTTGCCGACTTTCAAGGTACCTCATTTTGACGGGACAACGTCATGGGTGGCCTTCCGTCTATAGTTTGAAAAGGTCGCAAAAGGCAACAATTGGGACGACGATCAAGCCGTAACCGCCCTTACGCTTGCTCTGCGTGGTGAGGCGGTCCAAATCCTCGAAAATATTTCCGGCGATTGCTATACCCTAGCCTGTCTGTTAGAAGCGTTGGAGTCTAGATATGGAGAAAAACACCTGGAACATGTCTACAGGGCTCAACTCCGCGAACGCATACAGAAGAGCAGCGAGGGTTTGCAACAATGGGCCACGGAAATAGAACGTATGGTTCGGAAGGCGTATGCATCAACACCGGGATTGATTGGCGCTACTACTCTACGATTATTTACCGATGGGATTCGAGATGCGGAAGTCAGGGCTGCGGTTCGTCTGGGGCACCATCAGACCCTGAAGGCCGCTTTGACGCATGCTCTGGAGGTGGAAGCAGTACGTCAAGATGGCCCACAACACGACCGTATTCGAGAAGTGACCGCACATATGAAAGTCCGACGAGGACCAACTTGCTATGAGTGCGGCGAAAAGGGGCACATTCGAATTGATTGTCCCAGGAAGGCTAAGGGAAGAAGAACTTCTTGGTCACGTGAGGAGGCCGCGGTGATGGCGTGGCGCAAGCGCGATGCGAAGGTCGAGCCCGAGCGCCCGTGCGAGCGAATCGAGTGGCGCGAGCGGAGCGACTGGAGCGGGCACCGCGAGCGACCCGCTGAACGAGAGCGGGAACGCGTCAAGGACCGGGAGCGAGACCGAGACCGGGAACGCGAACGTCCCGGCAAGCAAGAACACGAGCGCGAGCGGTCGCGCGGAAGGTCGTGGAGTGACGCAGACGCAAGGCGGGACAAGGAAGTCGAGGACGAGGCGCGTAAGAGGAAGCGCCTCGAGAAAAAGGCAAGACAAAAGGACCGCCGTCGCCAGGTTACTTCAGGAAGTAAGGGCCGATATTATGACAAACAGGAAGAGAACGTACGGATTATCCAGGTGAACGCTTTGGACGAAGACTGGGATAATCAATCATTGGAAGACGCACAAAAGGAAGATAGTGACTTGAAGACAGTAATCGAATGGAAACAACGTGGCCAGAGGCCCGCTTGGAGTGAAATATCAGCGCTTAGCCCAACAGTAAAAAGTTACTGGGCTCAATGGGACAGCCTGATAATTGATAATGGAGTTCTCAAGAGGAAATGAGAATCACCCAGTGGTCAGGAGGTTACCTTACAGATAGTTGTTCCCTGCGATAAAGTCGCGTCAGTGCTAAGACAGGTGCACGACGGAGTATCCGGAGGACATCTAGGAGTAAAGAAAACCCTGGAAAAGGTGAGAAAAAGATTCTATTGGGTGCATTGTCGTGAGGACGTTGAGGACTGGTGTAGAAAATGTGTAGCTTGCTCCTCAGTAAAGGGACCGCAAACGAGAGCCAGAGGTCGGCTGAAAGTGTACAATGTTGGTGCACCATGGGAAAGAGTTGCTGTCGATATAGCTGGGCCATTCCCTGTTACTGAAGAAGGGAATAGGTATATCATCGTCATGCAAGACTATTTCAGCAAATGGCCAGAAGCTTTTGCAGTACCTAACCAAGAAGCTCATACAGTCGCCAAAAAGCTAGTTCACGAGGTGTTCTGTCGATTTGGCATTCCTTTGGAGTTACACTCTGACCAGGGTAGAAACTTCGAGTCTTCACTATTTCAAGAGGTTTGCCAACTACTCGGGATACATAAGACTCGTACAACACCATATCACCCACAGTCAGATGGAATGGTCGAAAGATTCAATCAGACGTTGGAGAATCATTTGGCCAAAGTAGTGGAAGAACATCAAAGGGATTGGGACCAATACATTCCACTCTTCTTAATGTCATACCGCTCTGCAACACATGATAGCACAAATTGCACACCGGCGAAAGTCAACTTCGGCCGAGAAATTAGACTACCCATAGATGCACTAACTGGAACACCTCCCGATACTCCTACCCTAGCCGTCGACTATGTGGCCGACCTGCGGCGTAAATTAGATGGAATACATGAGCTAGTGAGAGAGAATGGTCTGAAAACCAGTGAGAAAATGAAGATCCGATACGACCGCAAAGCTCACGTGCCCGGATTTGAAGAAGGAACTTTGGTATGGTTACACAATCCCATAAGGAGAAAAGGAAAGAGTCCAAAGTTCCAAGCCAAATGGGAGGGTCCGTACACGATAGTAACCAGAATAAACGATGTCACCTACAGGATTAAGAAAGGGCCTAGAGGGAAGCTGAAGGTCGTACACGTTGACCGCCTAGCTCGCTATTATGGATCAAATCATGCTCGGGACGAGCATGACTAAGAAGGGGGCAATGTTACGAATGGACCTTATGTCGATGGCATAAGGTTCAATATCGCGTGACATGCAGTGTGTCACTTTTAAGTCCTATTTCGCCAGATCTAGACATTTTCTAGGTACAATAATAAAACGCATTACTAGACTTAGGACGGCCTATCGAATGGTACAGGTCTCAACAGTTTTGTCAACAAAGTGTCGACATCGAAATTTCTAGAAACCCGTTTCCGGGAATTATCGTAGGTACTTACTTGGCCGGTGACCTCGAAGTTATGCAGTATTATTATTACGCCTAGAGGATTCTGGAATGTTCGATCAGCTGGCCTATATATAGGCGGCGCGACGCCGGCGCACAGTCAGTCTACACTCGACTAGCGATACGAAAACAGCGACAGTTAAGAAGCGATCTTGGAGAATACCTACTGCGACAACTGTAACGAGAACTGTGAGTACTACGTGGAGTAACATCCGTAGAGTTATTGTGTGTTTACAACACGGACTTCGTGGACGTAAGAGAAGACTTCGGTGCGACATCAGCTACGTTCTACTTGTCATTGCCTACAATCGACTGTACCTTCGTTGCTAATAAACTTCGTAACCCTTAACCGGCGTTTAAGTACCCCTAGCCCGTAACAATATGTACTAGTTTTTCAAGAGCGTATATTTCTTATCTCGCTAGAAGAATAAATAATAAAAATACATTATAGTAATTAATGTAATTCAAAAAATGTAGTTAATTATTATATACTAGCTGCGCCTCGCAGTTTCACCCGGGTTTCGACCATTTTTTTTAAAATGCTCCGTTCCTATTGGTCTAAGCGGCATGTTATATTATAGCCTTCCTGGATTAATGGGGAAAAAAAATTCCAATGAAAAAAAGATTTTTTAAAATCTGACCAGGAGTTCCTGAGATTAGCGCGTTTAAACAAACAAACCCTTCAGCTTTATATATATATATACTAGCTTTCCGCCCGCGGCTTCGCCCGCGTGGAGTTCGGTTATATCGTGCTTTTTAGATTTCCCTCGGGAATATCAAATTTTCCGGGATAAAAGGTAGCCTATGTTCTTTATCAGGGTCTAAAGATTGTCTGTGCCAAATTTCATCAAAATCGGATGAGAGGTTAAAGCGGGAAAGCGTAACAGACAGACAGACAGACAGAATTACTTTCGCATTTATAATATTAGTATGGATTAGTATAAATGTGTTTTAATCGGCGTTTTTTGTCTTGTGAAGGTCAAGGGTAAAGGAAGTGTTGATATATATACTTGTGTGGATACATATATAAACTTGACTTTGTCCTATATAATATTATGAGAGTAGATAGTGTAACCATGTCATAGAATAAAGAAGGGAAGTACGTTATCTTCATACAAACGGACCGCGCGCGGCTTGTATGTTTGCGCCATAGTATCTATGCGTCGCCGCACGCACACCTAAACACAATATTAGAGTGCCTATGACTGCGCTAGTCGCGGCTAGCACGGAACGAGGTTCGCGCGTCACGGCTTTTCGGCACATTAGCTTTTAAAAAATGATCACATAAACTGCAAAGTTGGTATGTCTATTTATGAACAAATAAAAGACTTATATTTTTCAAATTATATTTCTAAAAGTTATTTACAAGGATACGGATATATTACACATTAAAGTTTAATAACAACGCGTTTCGTAATAGTCGAAACCGAAGAAAGTAGGTATTTTTCTGTAGCTAATTTGTAATTTTGTATTAAATGTGTGATTCAATAGATGTTATGTTTGTATTATTTATATTTGTATTAATTAAAAATAAAAATAAATATGGTTCTTTATGTGTACAAAACTAAAAATAAAAATTACAAAAAAAAAACTGACTAGTATATGTAAACTAAATACTAAGCAAATAATTGAAACATAAGCTCTTAGTCTATAAATATTTGTTAGCGGTTTGGGCGACAACCGTAACCGACGAAGCGCGGACAGTCGTCAACCCTAAGACAGTAGGCAATTAAATCGCGGATTGGGTCGCAGATAACCTACTTCCTTTCTTTATTCTATGACCATGTAGAGTAGTGCAACCATGTTGCATGATGGTGTATAGGTACACATACACAGTCATCATTGCAACGGTGACACCTTTACAAATATACTCGTAGAATGTTGATTTAAAACTCAATAGTCTTGGGATGTAGAGTGGTTCATATTTTGATTGACAGGTCAGTCAAGTTCACACTGTGGTAATTATTGGCACATAGTATCATGCTGCGATTCCCAACCCGCCTGACAAGCGTGGGGATTATGGCAAACCCCCGAACGCAATGAAAGCCTTGGGGGAGGCCTTTGTCCAGCATTGGAACTCTATAGGCTGAAGAAGAAGAAGTGTCATGCCATGTTCCATGGTTAGCATAAGGCTTATATATCGCAATCCGCAGAGGTATTAAGGTTTTCTATATCGGAAAACAAACGAGTTATGGAATGGAATTGGGCAGGATGTCTGATAGTTGCCGAGATCACAGGTAAGAACGAAAGGTAAATAGTTTATTAATAAAACAAAAATAAAAAAAGTCAAAATGCAATATAGTCAAAAGCCTCGTACTGAAACTTGAAACTTTTTTTCTTTGTTATCGGGGGGAATCCTTCTAAAGGCCCCTGGCCCTCGGGGATAGGACCAGGGAGTGTGGGATTCTCACCTCACTAAAACCACCCCGGTGTCACCATCTGCATCGTTACCTCTCAAAAGACCAATCCAGAGCCCCTTCCGTGCAACGTCTATTAGGGTACATTACTGGGGAGACTGTAAAGGGATCTCCCCGAACCTATGTAAGGCAACATATGACCACTGTGCGCCCGCACCGCCTTCTCTGAGGTCGCTCAGTGGGCCGACAGAGACCCCACTCTAAACGCCCGCGACCTCCAGTTCCCGCCTGTCTTAGATGATGCGGTTGCGTCCTCTACACCTTCTTCTCCAAGCGGGATCGGCTCTCTCACGATCCCGCTCGACAGCCTCCTTCTGGACCATCACAGTCTCATAGAAGGAGGCGAACACACATTATTTGGCATTGACAATTCACAATACAAATTAATGACAGGTATGTAAGCCAGTGATGGAGTAGCATTCAAGGGAGAAAAAGTACCTATCGGTCGTCCAGTAGCAAGATGGATGGATGGCAACAATGTTACCAATAGAAGCCTATGCTTAGCAATCGGTTAAGTCGGGTTGTTTATGGTAATGATAATAAATGAATCTCATAATATAAATAGCTATAAAGCCTATGAATTATAGAGGTGGAGATTCTGGGCCCAAAGACCTCGTCGAATAGATAGATATAAGCAGCAGTAACTGTTATAAGTTGAATTCTAAAATAAATCTGTATTATTTTATGATGTATTTTGATTTTATGTATGTAATCAATTAATGATCGAGGAGCATATAAATACGACAATTTCATAGTCACTAAATTACATATTCTACTCAATAAAAACAAAACACTGAAACTACTACAAAGTATTAACCAAACCAACCAAGACATAGACAGCATTCTTCACCTCGTATTTCCATACTTATTTCCACAAAATATACAAAAGAATTCTCTGTTAACACTTTTATTTCTGAGTGTTGATTAATATATATTGGAGTCGGGAGAGGCAATCCTCGCGGGACACGGTAATTTACGACACGGGCGCCGGCGGCCACCGACAATACCTTATTTACGTTTAAATAAAATACGATCATTGGATTATTGATAAAAAACCTAAGCTACCGATATTCGCAATACATTTTGTGGGATAACGAAGAGAAATGAGTATAAAGTACAAACGGATCGTAACCTGTAAGTTATTTTGTCTGTTGGATACCTAGTTATGCTCGTAAAGGTAGGTCATTTAAGCCATAAATGTTTATCTCCGCGACGTGAGCTTTAATTAATCAAATCTATGATTTGTGTGAGTTTGCAAACTGTGATAATTTTTGCACGTTGTGATTTCAGTGTGTATCGTACCAAGTATCGTACCTTGTAACATGTTCTTTTTACCTTATTATGACTTCTGCTCAGAATGATAATTCTGTATCTAAAATACAATAAGCTATTTATTGGCGCCGATACCTACTCTTGTTCACTAAATAAACTAATTTTAAGTTACGTGTCTTTTTACTTCTTCTTCTTCTCTTGATCAATGGCCTCTGTGGAATAGATACCACAATTTTGCCAATAACACGTGTAACAAATTATGGAAATTCTTTGAAAATTTTATTTCACAATAATGGCGGATATCGCCAATGACTGTTGAAAAAGACGGCCGCGTGAGCCGTCTATGAGGGAGGTTTGAGGTAAAGTACTAATGTGGCCACTATGCTGCCATATTTCAATATTCTTTATGAATTATTTACTGAATGCACTGTTTATAACTTTTTTGTTGATACTATAAATAATTTTAAAAGTCCAATAAAAAATGCGCGTGACACTCATCTTAGCTTTCCCGTCAAAACTCCCGTGTCTTTCTATTTCATTGAGAAAAGGATAGAAGATAACATTTTAGTTTAATTCTATCAAATTAAGATACTCCATAGACAGTTTAGAAGCGATTATAAACATAGCGACTAAAAATACGCCTATCTCTCGGTGGTAGGCAACAACATCAGCTGCCGGCTTTAATAAGTTACCACCCACCAGACAAAGTCTTGCCGCCAAGCGATTCGTCGTGTTCCGGCATGATGTCTGGTGAAGCCGTATGGAGGACGGGTCCTGAGTAGTTGTGTTGCGATGTGTACCGGGTACGATGTGTCTAATTTTGTTGTGTCGGGAGTTTGGTTGTGGAGGGTCTCCAGATCATCCTCTGGCGCAGCATCGTTGGTCGTGTTGTTGGGTTAAACATTGCATCACCTCGCTCAACTGCCGTCTTCCTTCCTATTCACTCAGTTTTTTTAAGTGAATAGGCTTAATAAGCTAGTGCGTTTTACCATCAACGATTGCATCACTGCTTACGATCAGGCGGGATTGCAGTCAAGCACTAGTTTATAAGTAATAAAAAGAAAAAAATAAAAAAAAATCTACCTCAGGAGCAGACTAATATTTGACAGGTCTACACTGACATTTTATCTTCTGTCCTTGTCTTAATGAAATAGAAATAAACAGATGCACTTAAATTTAATTTATTTTGTGAACGAGGGAATCAGGGCCATTATCTTTACTTTTCACTTACACGGAGTTATGTATTGTGTACTTGTTAGTCATTTTAGTTTTGTAGCTACATAAGGTTAGGGAAGAAACGATGGATGAAATGTGTGAATGACAATACGGTTAGAAAGGGGAAACGGGATGAGTACCGAAATGACGTCTAATAGAGAAGTATGGAAGAAAAGGACATGTTGCGCTGACCTCAAATAAATTGGAACAAGGGCATGGGAATTATGACTGAAAAAAGGTTAGTATTGTAAATGTAAAGGCCGCCTTAGGCCGCGTTTCCACTGTCGCGGAGCTGGGCGGAGCGGTGAAGAGCGGTGAAAAGTGGTCAGTGTTTTCTCTGGAGCAGAGCTGGGCGGAGAGGAGCGGTGAAGAACGGTGAAAAGTGGTCAGTGTTTTCACTGAAGCGGAGCTGGGCGGAGAGGAGCGATGAAGAGCGGTGAAAAGTGGTCAGAGTTGTCTCTGAAGCGGAGCGGAGTGGAGTGGAATGGAGCGGAGCGGAGGAGAGCATATATTTGTACTTCTCATCCGTTTTGATACATATGCACCTAATCGTAACGATGATAACAGAGGCACAGCGCGCGAGTCACGCACCGCCCCGATGTCCTCCGCTCTGCACCCCGATGTTCATTGTCCTCCGCAACACATTGCCTCGCTGTATTTTTATTATGAAAATTTGCTCAGTTCTGCTCCACCCCGCTGGTGCTGTTTCCATTGAAGAGGAGCGGAGATTTTGAGCATAGTGATTGGTCAATTCATGCACCGCTAAGCTCCTCCCCACCCCGCTCGCGTCTGTGGAAACCTGGTCTTAGGCGTTCAAATCAAATCAAATCAAATCATTTATTTCAAATAAACCAGTTACAGGCACTTTTGAATTGTCAGAAGGTCGGTCAGTCAATAAGATGAAGCTAGTCGCCCATTCCAAAGAGTAGGTACCTATGGAGAAGAACGGGCAAGAAACTCCATGGACACTCTTTTAAATTTTTAAGCTATTGTTACAAATATTTGATTACATCATTCATGTTGAAATCAACCGCGTGAGAACGATGCAGAAATATATTGTACGCAGAGAGCGTCCATTATGGAAAACATACAAAAATCAATTCAGAAATTAAAATACGCCGTGGCAGCTAAGAGATGACCAGTCCCCTCCGACGGCGTCCGTTCACGAACATGACGTATGGATCAGCATCATTCAGCTCAACCATATCGAAGGGAACCCAATGACCCAAAACACACGCCACCATCAGCGAGACATTTGAGTGAGCATGACATACTCTCAACAGCCAGAGCACAATTAAGTCAATAAAAAGACTAACCCAACAAATAAATGCCTTACAGCACATTCGTACATTGTGCTCACACGTTTGCCATGCAATTATACAATACTAAGAAATTGAATCTACACAATGCTAAGATAGTTTTGTCCAAGGTTCAGCAGCTCCAACAGTGTTCCCGAATCTGTGGAAAGTTTAACTCCTGTGCAGCTGCAGCTGCACAAGTGCCGAACACCTCTGTCAGCGATACAATTCCGTAACGTACAATATGCTTGGCTACATAGTGTGTAATACAGGCTTTGACTAAATAACATAAACAATTACATATTAAAACTACAAGAGGAAAAATCAAAGAACAATCATTGTATAGAAATCGGACGCAGCTCAAGCCCAAGCCTTTTTGTCCTCAATATAATCCTTCACACTATAAAATGCTTTCTGACACAACTTACGTTTAATGAAGGATTTGAATTTATTCAGGCTCAGATCTTGAACCACCTCTGGAAGTCCATTGTAAAATGTATACATTGGCATCTGAAAGAGCCACCTATTTTCTTGAGCCTTGTTGTAGGTACAATAAATTTGTGCCTGTTCCTAGTATTTATATCATGGACATCACTGTATTTTTTAAACAATTTTATATTTTTATGAGCATACAAAAGATTTTCATAAATATATTGAGACGGAACGGTCAGTACATTAATCTCTTTAAATTTTTCTCTGAGAGAGTGTCTCGGACTTAATTTATAAATTGCACGAACAGCTCGTTTCTGCAAAACAAATATTGTTTGAATATCGGCGGCATTTCCCCACAACAGAATGCCGTACGACATTACGCTGTGGAAATAGCCAAAGTACACTAAACGGGCCGTCTCAACATCAGTCAAATTACGAATTGTTCTAACTGCGTATGCAGCAGAACTTAGCTTTTTTGACAATTTTTCTATATGTGAACCCCATTGAAGCTTAGCATCCAGAGTTATACCCAAGAATACTGTGCTGTCGTCAGATTTCAATTCTTCGCCCTTTATCAACACTTTAGTTTCCACCTGCCTCACGTGAGGTAGAGTAAACTTAATGCATTTGGTTTTTTTCTCGTTTAAGAGTAAATTATTAACTTATTAACTTGTTGAAATCCTTCTCCAAACTGTCCCTCTATCCTTTGCCCATCTAGGCCATAAGTTTCCGGTTATTTGTACGATGTCGCTTAGAACCCTTCCTTCATATATTGGGTACCAATTTGAAATTAGTTGTGACTCCTTCATCCATACATCTCTGAATATGATATGACTTTTGACAGCATCCTTCGCCTTTGTTCTTTTTCTTAACAGTGAACCTTTGCCTTGTTTGGTTTGTTAGACTAGTTATGATTGAATAAAGATAATAATATACAATACTGCGCCTGCGGTTTCGCCCGCGTGGAATTCAGTTATATCGCGCTTTTTAGATTTCCCCCGGGAATATCAATTTTTTTCAATAAAAGGTAGCCTATGTCCTTTCTCAGGGCCTAAAGATTGTCTGTTCCAAATTTCATCGAAATCGGTTGAGAGGTTTAAGCGGAAAAGCGTAACAGACAGACAGACAGAGTTACTTTCGCATTTATAATATTAGTATGGATTAGTTGCGCTCTGTGGTTTTACTTGCGCAAGTCTCGATCCCGTGGAAAATAAAAAGGAATAAAGAATATTTATTCTTTGTCTTGATCCGGGTCATGATAAAGCCAAGTGCCAAATGTCTTCCGAATCCGGTCAGTCGTTTTAGCGTGAAATACGCTTTCACGACAAACAAAGACACAAAATCAAATCTGTTCTCCATCATCGTATCTTCCCTCTTCAGTTTAAATTAAATTCAGCTATCTGTTACTAGATGAATAAAATATTAAAAGCGAACACTGCTGTCATGGCTCCGATAAAAACAAGTAGAATCGTTTTCGCAATTATCACAATAGGAAATTAAAGAAAAACAACTTAGCCCCTAAACAGGTGTGAAGGCATCAGGAACGGGTAGTAAAGTTTACTCATCCTCTGTTGAAAACGGTGGATCCTCCGACCAGACAGATGTTGGTTTGGTAGTGTTGTGTTGGATGATTTTGTAAAACTGTATATACAATATGTAAATAAAACCATGTGCGATCCGTGAAGGTATTGTTAGGTATCGATAACTGATTGTACTAATGCCCACAAAGCCGTGCTAAACTTAAAAAAAAGTCCCCCTAAAATATAAATATTATTTCGCAAAAAGAGGTAACTTAATACATGTGCAGTAGGCAATCCATGCGCGGGCGACGGGGGGCAGGGCACATGGCACGTGGTCGCATCGCTTATAATAATACCGCCAAAATGGTGTTGTCACTTTTTTAAAAATTACCAAATTTCGGGGAAGTTGGAATTAATTTGCGGGAAAAAAAAAGATAATTTCAAAATTCATTAGGATGGTTACTATGATGATTACGTAAAATTTTATACCTATTATATTTGGCCATGTGTTTACCTAACTTTTATTATCCTTATGGGTGGGACAGGGTTTTCTTTACATATTGTATACTAGTTGCACGATAAACTCTGCTTGCGAGATGTAGAATTCCCGTGACGTCAGTATGAGGCATTGTTTTATATGTGGCGTTTATATGTAGATACCGCTACATCAGTCCCCTTTGGAGACCGGAGATAGTAGGCTGCAATGCTTGCCAGGCCAGCTGAAGTTCCAGTGAGTCGGAACTGTCTACTGAGATTCCCCAGTGAGTCGGGTTGGTGCCGCTGCGTTATGCTTCAGCACGTCGGACTTCGTTCAGCGCCGGGTTGAGGCTGGCCATTGCGTCGACCAGAGAGGGCTCTTCTCGTTGAAGTGCAGTGGGCTGTGCCGAGGTTGAGTTTGAGGCTGAGGGTGATGACCAGATATGCGCAGTTGCTGCATGCTTTTGGTAAGGATACCTGTTGAAACCGTGGACGCTGGCTGGCTGGGTGACACGCTGCTAAAGCTTGCGGGAGTGATCATGATGATGTCACGCTGAAGTTTTTGCATGAAGGCTGCGCTGACGTCCTTGGTCGGGGTCACCAGTTCGGAGGTATGAGGAACAGGTAGTAAAGTTCACTCATCCTCCATAGGAAACGGAGGAATCTCCGACCAGACAGGTTTTTAATCTGGCGGGCACTTACCCGACAGTTGATTTTGGGAAATTGTATAAAATCAAAATCAAAGCATTTCTTTCAAATAAACCAATTACAGGCACTTTTGAATTGTCAGAAGGTCGGTCAGTTAGTAAGGTGAAACAAGTCGCCCATTTCAAAGAGTAGGTACCTACCTACAGTGCAAACAGCCTCCGTAGCGTAGCAGTAGCGAACGCGGCCGCTGCGCTAGGAGGCGCGGGTCCAATCCCCGAGCAGTACAAATACTTATATTGCATGAATTTTTTGCTCTGGTCTGATCGTAATTATTTGCTCTGGTCTGATCGTACCTCAGCAATCACGTTAAGCCGTTGGTCCCGGTTGCCAAACAAACATCTAATGGCAATCGTTACGGATTGTTGGAGCCCTCGAAATTCCAACAATTGGTCTACCTGCAACGCTTCGATATCGCCTTCGGGTTGTGGAGGTCAAACGGCAGTCGCTTCACGAAAATATCGAAGTTAAGCCAAAATCAGCAATTAGACTGGTAAAGCGGACTTCAGACTCCAAAGCTGAAAAAACTTTGGATGCGACTAGGATTAACGCTGAGATGATGATTAAACACACCAAAGGCTTGAAGGGCAAAGCATTGCGATTCTTTGAATTAATTAATTTAATTTTGCCCGAAGAATTGCAACACTAAAGTGGCATTGGGCTGGGCACATTGCCCGTAGGACCGATGCCCGATGGGGCCGACGGGTTTGCGAGTGGCGAACACGCACCGGAAGACGCAGCGTGGGTAGGGCCCCGATAAGGTGAACCGACGACCTGGTGAAGGTCGCGGGAAACCGCTGGATGCGGGAGGTTCAGGACCGGTCGTCGTGGAGAAACTTGGGGGAGGCCTATGTCCAGCAGTGGACGTCTTTCGGATAAATGATGATGATGATGATGATGAACCAGCTCACCTTGAAAATTTAGTTGAAGTGAGTGATTCCAACAAATGCTATCGATTGCCACCTCACTCTTAATTCACTTAACCTTTACGATGAGATTGTTACAAAATCGACCGGCTGAAGCACCTCATTTTTGTATTGTTCCACAAATTTCTCTCCTGTCGCCCATGAATGGCATATTGGAAAAGGATTATTTTATCAAACAACGGGGCTGGACCTTGAATGCCAGAAACGCATTTATTCATTCTCACACAGGGATAACAATATGCGTGTAAATATGGCACATCGAATTTATTTTACAAATAGACTGTCTTTATTTTATTTGGATTTCGTGTACCTATGTACTAGAGGGAGACAACAAAACCGACGAAAAATTTTCAAATAAAAGTTTAAGTTACTTTTTAGGGTTCCGTACGTAAAGGTAAAACGGAACCCTATTCATGAGATTTCGCTGTCCGTCTGTCCGTCTGTTCGTCCGTCTGTCACCAGGCTGTATCTCATGAACCGTAATAGCTAGACAGTTGAAATTTTCATTGATTATGTATTTTGGTTGCCGCTATAACAAAACATACTAAAAATAAAAAAAAAATATTTAAGGGGGCTCCCATACAACATACGTGATTTGTTTTTGGCGTTTTTTGCTTCATATCTATACTAATATATAAAGTTAAAGAGTTTGTTTGTTTGTGCGCGCTAATCTCGGAAACTACTGGTCCGATTTTAAAAATTATTTTTGCGTTGGATAGCCCATTAATCCAGGAAGGCTTTAGGCTATATAACATCACGCTGCGACCAATAGGAGCGGAGCATAACTAAACCACGGGAACGAAGTCGCTGGCGGCCGCTAGTTAAAGATAATGGTACGGAACCCTTGGTGTGCGACTCCGACTCGCACTTGCCCGGTTTTTATAGATTTAATACGTACTCACATTCAGTTCGGTTTTATTAAATATTTGTGTTCTGTTAAGACCACTTTTATGCAGCGCAATAATAGTTGCCCTCGCCTGAATATGAATGATAGCGGTATTGTTCTCAAAATGCAGGCAGAATTTTGAGAACAAATTTAATACCGCTATCTTTAAAATGACACGTCACTAACCAATAACTACCACGCAACGACAAATTATTGTTTCCAATCTTACGCAACCCGCGAACAAGATAATGAGTATTATTTTTCCGTCTTATTATGTAGGGTGCTTCCCTAAAATAAGTAATGTCAATGCAAATGTAAAATGTCAAACTTAAACTTAAATGCAGAAAATGTCAGTGAATGCTTAACGGGATGAATCTAAATAAAAATGCAAGTTGTCCGATTCAAACCACGTCTTATTGAACACTAAATAATATACATGAAATGCATAGAATAATGCAATACGTCTGTGTCAATGCACTGTCAAATGTAGGTCGCGCCCAAAGTGCAGATACGCTAGCCTACTGGCTAACTTATTGTAATAAATATATTTTAAAAGCCATGTACGTGCACCGTACACATTACTTAGCGTTGAGTAAAAACATACAAAGTGCCTATATACTACGTGAGATTTGGCCTCACGGCATCTATAAGAAAACCGTATAAGTTATAAATTTGCATTTAGTATGTGCGCGACAAATAGTCGATTAACTCAATATCACGTTAATCGATTTCGATATTTCTTTTTATATGTGAGAGGATTTACTTTCAGTTTGGTTCCACAGAATTATCACAATCTATTTTTCAACCAAAATTCATGTAAACGAAAATTTTGTTGTTTGATTACTAGCCTTTTCCTTCAGTACAGATTTATCTATTCCGCGCCTTTTTCCAACATTGTCTTCACGGAGGTTCTCACCGGACACGATTGTTTCGGGAGATTTCTGTTTGGGATAAGGCTGGAGAAAAAGCCAGCCTGTAACCAATGTATGAATCGCCTTTAGACATGGTTTGACTTTTTCCAAAAACGAGCTCACATCATTTTGTTAAATTTTGTTTAAAAATAAATATGTCAATGTCATATTTACTGTGCTTAATTAATGAATCAGCAGCTTATCGCAGTCCACTGCTGTGCATCCCCAAATGCCTCAAACCACTCTAAGTTCCCCTTCTTCTGTAATAAATCTACCCTAACTAATTTCTTCACTAGAGGCAACCAACTGATTAATTCTGTTTTACTTTCATTCCAAAATCATTAGCATTAAAATGTAGATGAGGGGATTAAAATTTAATCTCAATTTACATTTTGTAACAGTAAACCATCCCGGAATTTAATCAAAATATGACTAGTGCTTCGTAACGCTAAAATAACCGTTGAATTAACCTTCAGTTGTACAAGGTGGCAGGGACTTCACAACCTGTTAACCGAAGGGCTTCATTTTGACGGTAAAACTAAATTCAATGTTTTACTTACGTAGCTAAAAAGACACATTCTTCGGACACACGAAGTATGTGACAACCCTTCGCTGCCCACTGCTCGTAACAGGAGACGCCCTGGTCCGGTGACAACACTGAACTCCAGGTCACAGGGCGGTAAGTAGCGGGCAGCTCGCTGCCCGGTGTTTCAAGCACGCCTCAAAGAGATGTCAGCACATCGTGACGAAGTCCACGAAGAACGATGCCTCCTGAGTCAGGGTTGCGGGTTGTTTAAAAAAGAAACCGTGGCCCTGGCGCACAGGCTAGTGAAGAAACACAGGTGGGTTCCAGAAAGAAAAATGATACTTCATCGTCGACCCGACGCCCATGTGAACCCCTCCTACCGTTATGTGGGAAACCGGCGGTGGTGTGTTTCGAGGACCATGTAAGCTCATAGCCTTGGACTTGTGCAGGGACACCTTGAGTCCCAATTGCCAGGTACTCTCGATAATTGTCGCAACCCCGAGGGTCGCTTCACCGGCCGCCGCCAGGTGCGACCTCTCTTGCGCCAGGACCAGCATTTCGTTAGCGTAACTAACTACGCTGACGTCGATAGGGAGGTCGGCGCGCAGCACCCAGTCATACCCAATGTTCTACATATACAGCCCCAGGATCGATCCCTGTGGGACACCGCACGATATCTCTTGCCGGTTCCACACTCTTTGGTGATCGGGGTAGATGACAGCCCTGTCCGCCAGCGATATTTTTGGCATTCAGACACATTGTTGGTGTGGTCCGCATTAAGCACCTCAGAAGGCGAAGCCATGGGTGGAGGACTGTTCCTCTCGTGAGGGAAACAGAGCGCTCAGCACGTCCTCCGTGAGCTGGAGCCGGTCACTCTGCGTCAGCTGGGGAACCCATAGGCAGAGTATAACCCTTACCATTTTATAAAGGCGGCGTCACGGGTCTCTGTTCAGAATCTCCACCAACTCCTCGCAGGCCAGTGCATTGGCCCCCATTATCACCGTTCGGAGAGCAGTCTTCGCTGCTCTGTACCCCTCGTATAGTTCCGTAGCTCCGCCTGTATGGCCTCCGTATTCGGTGGACGCACGCCTTACGCAGAGACGTTAGCTCCGGTGACCACCAGTACACTTGACGCCAGGCGCGTCCGGGCTGGACTCGTTATCCACTCCGCCTCGTCGTTAGTGTCAGCATGCCTATCCGGTGGTGATACCCAGGCTTGCACGATCTAAACTTCCAGGAGCAGCTCCCAGTCCGCCCAATGCGGACCACCTTGAAAAATATGCTTTGAAAAAATAATTAATTTGTCAGCAATAATCTACTGCCCATGATGCCATCTTAATAATTACTTTTCAATCAAAATAAGTAAAATTACTTAGATAAATTAAGATTGAAGTATACTGACTCCAAATAATAATATCCCTTCACTACACTTAAAACAAAACAAAATCCAATTATTCTAATATTTAATATTGTTTTATACTAACTAACAATTTCCAACTGTCATATTAACAAATTTAATAACTACAACGAACAAAATGCGAATTAACTAACGAAATATTGCTCTACATATTATGAATTTATGTCCATTTTGATCCGAACTCCGATCCGATTGCATTAGGAAATTCAGTGATTGACATCAATTAAATTCCAATGGTAATAACTTTCATTATAGAGTGAGTTGCACTTTTAGAAGCAGTTATAAAATGTTTGAAGTTGTTTAACTTTTAATTGTTTACATTTTTGGCAAGGAAGTCGCGAGTGAAGAATACGTAAGTTACGAATAATAGTTAGGAAGAAGAACAAAAAGAAAACTCCTAGCAATGTTGATGGAGCAAGAACACTATTAACGAGAATACATAATGAATATCGGATGGTAGAACTGAAAGGTATTGCAATTACACAAAGTTTCCTCCGGCCGAACTTAGCAACAGTTCTCCTGGTTAATTGATCGGATCTATTATTCAACGTTGAAAGTTCTCGAGGTGTTCAGTTTCCTCCTGTCACAGTTCCATGAATAATCAATCATCTTTATTATTTAAATTATCTTATTTTCTTGCTGGAAAACAGGGTTCTTCAAGGAGTAATGTTACGACTACAAACTTTGTACTAGCATTTAATCAAGGATAAAGTTTGAGTGAACAAAGTTTTTTTGAATGGTACTTTACATTTATTGTTTGTTTTTAATATTTGTTACTAGCGACCCGCTCCGGCTTCGCACGCGTGCAATGCTGATACTAAATACCTACACTCCAAAAAAAATGTGAAAGTATAAAAAACATGGCGGCCCTCCGCCGCTCCTGCCGCCCCGGATGGTCGCTCCTGCGCGCAATTTTTAAATCTGTAATATCTTCCAAAATATTCATTAAAATGTGCTGTAAAGGGTAATTATAGATCTATACTAAATCAACAATTTGTTAAAGGTATTAAATTGGATAAGGATTAATGCTGGTATTGGTATTGGTTAAAATCACAAAAAAGTAAATGACAAAAAAAAATGTTATTTTGGGACATCCATAAGAGATAGACATATACCATCGTCGACTTTTTTTGTAGATCTTTTCAATGTGTACAATATTTAGTGCAGTATTTTTATAAATTGTAGGGTTCAGCCTGCGTTTCACTGCAAACGCGGAAAAAATGTAATTATATACGACATCACATTAGAAACCTCAAAAATAATAGTATTTCTCCACAATTTAATGAATATTATTATACATATAAACCTTCCTGTTTAAACACTCTATCTACTGAAAGCCGCACCAAAATCCGTAGCGGAGTTTTGAAGATTTAATCTAAAGGGACATAGGGAAAGTGAAAGTGACTTTGTTTTATAGATATGTAGTGATTATCATCATCATCGTCATTTCATTTATTTCAGGTATATAACACCCATTAAGCACAACATTTTATATACAGTCAATACATATTAAACTAAACGGAAAAAAATAATTAATTAAAATTGCTCCTAATTTTCGGTATTTATCCTTAATGACCAAAATTTGGTTCAAAACGATCTCCAAAGCCGAAGCACAGGCGAGGAGTAGACAGCCTGTCGGTATTCTATAGGATGCATTTTGGAGAGTGTACAAGGGAATTGCATGACTGAATTCCCCCATCTCCGTTCCATCATCTGACGACCCGTCGTACGGCGAGTACGGAGTATCTATCCATAGGTTATTGACACCACTACGGTCCGGACGAAGCGTTTCGCCTCGTCTTTTATACCTTTTGTATTTGGAGTGCTTCAGCCACATTTGGGCTGGTGCTGCAAAATGTCACCTGGCTACTTTGGATTCAGTGGAGAGGCGTGCAAAGAGGCTGATTGGTGACCCAGATTTAACTTAAAACGAACTCCAAAGCCTGGAGCACAGGTGTTGAGTAGCCAGCCTTTCGGTGTTCTATAGGATGCATTTTGGTGAGCGTGCGAGGGAATTGCATGATTTAATTCCCCTATCTCCGTTCCACCATCGGACGACCTGTCGTACGGCGAGTTTCGACCCTTACGTTGTTAACATCATCGTCACTCGTTGTTACATCGAGGGACTGGAACAATTAGCCAGCGGCGATGTTTTCTGACTACAATTTAATTGTCTTCAAGTCTAGAGTGTATAGGCTCTTAATAAACTAGCGCGCTTTACCATCAACGATTGCATCACTGCTTACCATCAGGCGGGATGTCGGCAAAGCACGTTAAAAAAAAAAAGATGAACATAGCCTGCCATTCCCAAGCAGAACTCATGCTACCAAATCAATAACCTCTTTACATCCATTTTCACAAATGAATAAACAGTAAATAGCAATCGCATGTGCAGTTATGAGCACAAACTATGTTCAATAATGAACATCCGTTCTTTATCCGGAGCGGCCCGCGTCCGGCATCGCCTCGTTTGTGTTATAAAAAAAAATAATTTCCATTACCACTCCACTTTGCATTTCTGGGATTGCAAAATAAGAGTTTTACATCCATTAAGAGTACCTTCAAATGTAGTTCCCCATTGGTTTCGCGCGATGCAGAGCGTGTGATTCACTGGGCATCGGCCCAGTTCGGGCTGTGTTTTTGAGTGTTACAAATGCTTCAAAACAGTTTTATTAACCTAGGTTGCCAATTATTGGTTGCGTAGTTCCCATTATCATACTCGATCTGAATCATTTTATAGGACCGCGACTCCGTCCGCGTGAACTTCAGTTTATAAGCGCCTGTTAAAATAATGGGAGCAATATGTACGTCCGCGTTCGCTCCCATTTTCGCAACATTTTTTGTTACTGCTTTGCTCCTATTGATCATAGCGGAATGTTATATAGCCTATGTCCTTTCTCAGGCCCTAGACTATCTGTGTACCAATTTCATCACAATCGGTTCAGTAGTTTTGGCGTGAAAGCTGGACAGACAAACAGACAGACAGACAGAGACACTTTCTCATTTATAATATTAAGTATGGATTGCTGAACCATTGCTTTTAAGTTCGAATATTCTTTCTACTGGACTACGTAAGAAACGCAATGAATTTTGTAGAACTGTCAAAATGATACTCGCTCTTACTGATAGTTTATTACGCTATTACCCCGCTGGATAAAGCTAACATAGGAATGGGGGGGATCTCTTTTCTTATGTACCTATCTCTCTATGTTCCATCGGGATCGCGGGCAAGCACTGGTTTATAACGTTATAAAAATATTAAACTAAAAAGTAAAAAATATTTTTTAAAAAAGCGTGACGCGCTTTGTGCCATAATTTTTGTATATTAAGCGCCTCGCGCTATTTTAAAAATTATTATTAACTTTTTAGTTTAATATTTTTTAAAAGCATGTTTTATTAGTTTTTTAAACTATATTTATTTTCAACTTTTTAGTTCGATATTCTTTTTTACAAAAATCGAACGAACGAACGTATTGAAAACGGTGGGACATTTTACAGTAATTAGCCGCTCACTCGTATTCCAAAGAGTTAGAGACAGACAAACAAACAAGCAAACAAACAAACAAGCAAGCAAGCAAGCAAACAAGCAAGCAAGCAAACATACAAGTGAAGTTAATAAAAAGCATGTAAAAATGAAAAGCAGTTTCACAATAGCAGTTCCAAGTTTTGAAGTTGGCGGTGTGAAATCCGTGTGCCTTGGATAGTACATTAAGCCTTTGTTTCCGTGTCAGATCTCCCGGTCGTGCTGTACTACCGTCCCATAGGACTTTGATTGTGAGTGCATCTGTGTGTGCAAACACACTTGTGGAGTATAATATCTCCCACGGAGACGGCAATAATCCTCTGATACTGGATGCCATGACCGATACTAGGTCGGGAAGTTCTGGAGGTTTGGTTTTTATTGTAGTTGTTATGCACGATTTGCCAAAAATGTAAACAATACATATTGGAAAAAAAAAAAATAATCGCTCCATGAGTTTTAGAGTAATCAGTGAATATACAACGTGTAACATAAAGGGTATATACATACCAAGGGGATGGCATCTTTAGATGATATCAAACGATATGGGAAGGGTTTAAACTCAAAATAAAATACTCAAAAAATTAATACCAAATTTTCAGTGTTTCTTAAAACCAAATCATATCGAACGTGGCACTACACTATATACGTTATTAACTACTCGTTACACGTCACATTACTTGGCAAAATCCGATAAATGTCTTCAATAACTTTGTGCGACTAGTATGGTAGTAGCCTATCACAGGCGGTGTTTTTCCTCAAAACTTCCTAAAATAAAGAAATAGGATTAAAAAATCCTTCTAATATCGATTGATATTGTGTAAAGATGCCATGCCCTTGTTATGTATATACCTTTATGTTACACGTTGTATATGACGACCTCAGCGACGGCGGAGCGGAAGGGTTGTCACCATCTTGGTGTGGTGATAAAGCTGGTCCATTTCGTAGGTGAAGTTTTGAATTAAAGCACGAAATGTAAATATACCCTCCAATCTTGACAATTCCAATTTAAATAGGCAAACCGACTGTTTCGCCCCGAAGATGTGCCAAAGTTCACGCCTCAAAGCGACCGTTCGACAATTCGCACTTTCCAACACGACTCTGTCCAAGTGCCGCCATTACAAAACAACGTCACAGCGTTTGCCCCACTACTACATAAATGAAATGAGCAACTCTTATCAAAACGATCCCGCCATCCACAGCATCGTGGTGGCCTAGTGGTTAAAACACCAGCCTCCCAAGTATGAGTGTGCGGGTTCGATTCCAGGTTAGGCAACTACCAATGTAACTTTTTTAAGTTATATGTACTTTCTAAGTATATCTTAGACACCAATGACTTATTAAAAGGTGAAGGAAAACATCTTGAGGAAACCTGGACTTTAAGTTTGAAATCGCCAACTAGCATTGAGTAAGCGTGGTGATTACGCTCAATCATTCTCTGTATAAGAGGAGACCTGTGCCCAGCAGTGGGACGATAAAAGGTTGATGATGATGATCCACGATACACCACATACAGAAAATCCTCTTTTTTTGGAGTCAGTTAAAAATTAGTTTAATTTCTTAATTAATAAATTTCAGTTTCGCATTTACCAATAGTACCTTTTTTTTCAATTAACATTGAAAAACTTCAAGTCGCTGTATAAATAAAATTATAATAATACTAGCTGACCCGTGCGAGAAATTCGCACTATACTAATTAGAATTTTTAAGTCGTTTTTATAAATAAACAGTGAAGCGGAATAATTTGAAAATAGTATTCCATGGTACCAGGGACGAATATCTGTCGATTGGTGGATCGGACGTTCAGATTGGTTCGATAGAAAGAGAGAAAAAGGGAGAAAATATATTTACTTAGGTAATTCAAAACTTTCCTGCTGTTATTTAAGTTATTTGAGGTTTTTTTAATCTTTTGTATTTATGATGTTTTGTATTTGTATTGTTTTGTGTGTGCTATGTTTTTGTATTTATATTGTTTAAGTATCTATTTATGTGTTGTAGAATTTAGTATCCTAACGTAGTAGTAAGTTTAAAATTGTTACTAAAAAAATGAGTCACTGATACTCGATTAAATAAAATTTATTATTATTATTATTTAGTCGAATGTAGGTAGTAGAAACAGTGTCAAAATTTTCAACGATTCATATAAATTGCTATCCATCTTCGTTACTTAAGAGATCACGTACGATTTGTGATTGGGCCCATACTTCTACGACCTAAAATTAGGGGACCTTTTAACTGTCCCCTTACTATTGGTGAACGGAAACCACCTAATCCCTCTAACTTTTGTGAGGGGATCCCTTAAACTTAGGGGATGTCGGTGAAGACATTTTACAACTCTGAACTTCGACTTCGGATTGATCATAGTACCTCTGTTTCCATAATCACTCACTATGAGTCAAGTACAGCCATTCATGGTAACAATTATACTTTGACAGAAACTTTATTTCGTAGCTGTAAGTTTGGTTTTACCAGTAAAAATTTTACTCACCCTTGCCCTAAAATATCAGCCGTGTTTTTACTCCATTAGTTATTTTCAGACTACTTTTAATGCAAAATACTTTTATTTTATTTTAATTTTAACATTTAGCCAAATATTCTGTAAAAATTTTAAGCGTCTGTTTATTTCCGTTATTAATATGGAGAAAAAAACGGAAAAAAAATCACGTTTGTTGTATGGAAGTCACCCTTAAATATTTTTATTTTTAGTATTTCTTGTTATAGAGGCAGCTGAAATGTATAATCTCTGAAAATTTCAACTGTCTAGCTATTGCGGTACATGAGATACAGCCTGTTGACAGACGGACGAACGGACGGACAGAGAAGTCTCGTGAATAGGATTCCGTCTTACCTTTTAGGTATGAAACCTCAAAAATAGGGAGCAGTGAAAATAGCAGTTCCACGACATTAAGTGCGTTATTTACGTTGTTGCAAGACACACTTTTCGAAGATATGAAGCAATGGATCGCCTCCGTGGCGTAGCGGTAGCGAACGCGGCCGCTGTGTAAGGAAGCGCGGGTTCGATCCCCGTGCAGTGCAAATATTTGATGCATGAATATGAATATTTGCACTGGTCTGGTCGTGCTTCCGAAAGCACGTTAAGCCGTTGGTCCCGGTTGCCACTCGAACATCTAATGGCAGTCGTTACGGGTTGTTGGAGCCCTCAAAAGTCCAACAATTGGTCTAACTGCAACGCTTCGATATCGCCTTCGGGTTGTGGAGGTCAGACGGCAGTCGCGTCACGGAAAATATCGAAGTTTAGCCAAAATCAGCAATTAGACTGGTAAACCGTCCTCAGACTCCAAAGCTGAAAAAGCTTCGGATGCGACTGGGATTAACGCTGAGATGATGATGATGACCTACATTAGTATAGGAGTATATAAGGGACTAAATGGTTATATTTATTTAAACCATATGCGGAACACCATCGTAAGTTACAATACACCTACATAATCAAGGGGAGGAGTCGCGGCGCAACTCAATGTGTTTTGTGTTTACGAGCGCGTTCCGAAATGTATCACACAAGGTTTGCTGAATTAAATTAACATTTTTATTATCGTTTGCGGTTTTACGCGAGCATGTTTCGGATTTATCCGATTAGTTCTGGATTCAAATGAAGTCCGTTATGGTGAAACAAAAGATAAGCAATGAGGTTTTTTTTCATCTAATATACGATGCTTTATTACCCGACTACGGCAAAGCAAAAGGAGGGTTATGATTTTGACAGGCTATGTATGTATGTATGTATGTATGTATGTATGTATGTATGTTCATCTGTTCCCTCGTAACTTCTAAACTACTTATCAGAATTCGACAAATGATATATCATTAGAAGCGTCTTAATTGTCCGCTGGTTATAGGCTCTAGCGGACAAAACATACAGAGTAAAAAACTAAAGTTAAGATAAATATGCCGTGTTTGGTATCATTTGAAAGCTCTTTACTTGTACATTTTGAATATATATATATATTGCTAGCATTTGCGTGCGACTTTATCTGTATTCATGGGCTGGTTGCATATAATTCACATCTTTTCGTTCATAGCTTCTTTACTACTTATCAGAATAAGACCACTGCAGTACCATTAGAAGGGCCTTGATATTCTGTTAGTTATGAGCTATAAAGCTTGTCAACAAATTTAGTATTACTAATGGTACTTTTTTTTTGGTGGTGGTATGGTACTTTCTAATGGTTTTGCAGTGGTCTTATTCCGGATAAGTAGGAAAGAAGTTATGAACAAAGTTGTGGGTCTAATCTACGACAGGAAACAAGATTTCAGAATACTGAATTGAACAAAGTTGCTAATGTAGTTGCAAGTAAATGGACACAGTAGTAATGTCATACAATACTATTCTGAAGTATGCAATATTCACTATGTAGAGATAAATTTTAATGTTTGGAAAACCGCAGTCACACGTTATCCAAATGCTACGGTAGGTATGTAACGTGTGACTACGCCTTTCCAAACATGAAAATTTATCTCTACATAGTGAATATTGCATACTTCAGAATAGTATTGTATGACATTACTACTGTGTCCATTTACTTGCAACTACATTAGCAACTTTGTTCAGTTCAGTATTCTGAAAATCTTGTTTTATACTTTTTCAGTGTCGTTTTTTGTCGTAGTTGGGTTTTAGTTTTTAACTTTTTTTTTGTGTAAATTATTTCATCACCACGGCTCTTGAAGCGGTGAAGGAAAACTATTGGTCTCACTAAATCATTTCAGATTGTTCTGACAATCCAGTCAGATAGCGAATGTGTCATCATCATCATCATCAACCTTTTTTTTTATCGTCCCACTGCTGGGCACAGGTCTCCTCTCATACAGAGAAGGATTGAGCGTAATCACCACGCTTGCTCAATGCGGGTTGGCGATTTCAGACTTAAAGTCCAGCTTTCCTCAAAATGTTTTCCTTCCCTTCAGTCATTGGTGTCCAAGATATACTTAGAAAGTACATATAACTTTTGAAAAGTTACATTGGTACTTGCCTGATCTGGAATCGAACCCGCGCACTCATACTTGAGAGGCTGATGTTTTAACCACTAGGCCACCAAGACAAAAAGACAAAATTTTCAACGATTCATATAAATTGCTATCCATCTTCTATCATCTATCGAATGTGTAATTTATTTAATTAATGTTGTCTGTGTGTTATCTTATCTGTAAGACCCCCCCCACAACCCCCCCCTAACCCCCCCCCCTCCCTTAAACTCGTTAATATATATCATTAATAGATTAAAATAAAAATATCAGCATAGAAAAATAAGCATAAACAAATCCGAATAAAAAAAAATTCTAATTGGAAATAAATTTGAAACCTCCTGTTTTAAATCAAAATAGTAGTCGTCATGTATAAATAAATTGCGACGTTGCCGTCTTTCATGTTCGCGTGTACAGTGTGTTTCTTTTACATGTCAATTTAAAATTTTTATTGAATATTTTCATATAGGAAAAAAATTTAAAACATTTTGTTTTCGAATGGAAATATTTTTTTTAGCATGTATGTATGCTATACTATTTCGGGTTAACGGGAACGCCCTCTGTTAGTTAACATACTGTATGTATAAAGCTGAAGAGTTTGTTTGTTTGAACGCGCTAATCTCAGGAACTATTGTTCCGATTTGAAAAATATTTTTGAGTTGGATAGCCCATAAACCAAGGAAGGCTCTAGGCTATATAACATCACGCTGGGACTAATAGGAGCGAAGCATATAAAAAAAATCTACGCGGGTGAAACTGCTGGGAGCAGCTAGTTATTATTCAGAATCGGATCTATGCCCTAATGCGCGACACAATATTACTCTTAATTTGAATAATTTTAACCATATTGCTAATCCAATGCTCCATATATTCGGAACATATGTTTTCTCAACAACGTAAACAACGCAATTAACTTTGTTGAACTGTCAAAATTTAACCCATTGCTACTGATTTGGGTTAAGTAATTACCCCGTAGTAGTTCTAAAGATTACCCCTACTTAAGATGTTTAAAATATAGCTTCTGCTTGAGACTTCGACCGCTTGAATTTTTTTTGTACCAAGACACACCCCGTCGCATCGCATCGCCTATTCACACTATTACTTCGTCGGCGCTTAGCGTCCTTTCTAACTATAAGTCAGTTTGCATGGCAAAAAATTTTCAAAGTGTGATGTTATATACTCTATGCCTTACGCAAGAATTAGTCTATTAAACGCGAAAATATTTTTTCAAAGTCCATGGTAGTTCCAGAGAAAGGTGAGTCCTTGACCCAAACAAACAATTTTTACCCCTTTATAATGTTAGTATAGACTATAATATTATTACAAGTAAAATGAAATTAAATAATACATGTAATTAAAAAGTGCCTAGAATATTTCAGAATGCAGCACGTTCAGCGAAGGTAACCGCGGATGTTAGACGGGCTTATAATTCCATTTGTTGAACATTCAGCCAACTTCCAAACGGTACTCTAATTGAAATGTGGTTCTTATTATATTTTTATTCTGAATGTCTTGAAATGGTCTTAGAAATAAATAATACACAAAACTTTCTAAGTACAAATAAATATGGTGAATACTTATTTGTAATTAAGAAAATTTTGTGGGTAATAAAAAAAATATTAATGTAATGTGAAACGAGCTTGTGTAAGTAAAATAGTACTAATATAGTATATTTCATTACAAGTGCGGAAAGCCTGTCATTACAACGAGTTCCGACAAATGTCGACCCGAGCCGAGGCGCAGCCGAAGGTGAGGGTTGACAGTCGGAACAAGTTGCAATGACGGTTCCGCACGTGTACTGAACAACTATTTTTAATACAGTTGCGAAAAAATTAAGTAATTTATTAAAATAATAAAAACACAATAAACTCAACTAACTAATAATTTATTTCTTAGAAAAGTTATAATTCACATATACATTGAAATTGGTACAGTTTTTTATACTAACTGGGGAAGTTTTAGGTTGCATCTTTACTGTTTGAGACAAACTATCATTAATTTCGTATGATTGTTCATGTATATTTGTCAAAGGTGTTATACAATGGCGTTTGCTAGTTGATGGAATTGGATCTAATGACTTATCATTATCAACGAAGGTAAATGGACGAACTTTCTCTTCACTATTGTCATGTGAAGGTGACGGACTGGACTTTAAATTAATGGATTGTGTGATTTTTTTTCCCAGTTTCTAGTTTGTTGTGTAATGAATCAGCAATATAGCCTTCTGCAACTTTGTCTGACTTCCAACCTCCTAGTCGCTTTAAGGACGTCAAATTTACTCCTGAATCTGCCAATAATGTAGCAGAGGTCCTCCTGAAGCTGTGCCCAGTATAATACTCTGCATCCGGCAGACCAAGAAACGTAGCTATTTCTTTTGGCATATTACCAAATTTGTTTATACCGATTGCTTGAGATGTACACTTTCCTTTTTGATAATTTTGGAAAAAACGGTCGGATTTTCCTTTTTGGGACCGCTGTTTCATATATTTTTGCACTATTCTAAGAAAATCTCCTTCAACAACAAATCTTCTCGGTATCTTATTTTTTGTATTCGGAATCTTGATTAGTAGCATTTTTTCATGGGCTTCAATATCTTTTAAAGTAATATTGGATAACTCCTCTCTGCGGCAAGCACCAACAATGCCAAAAATCAGCGCAACCTACAAAAAAAAGGGATTTGATTAATATTTTTTAAAATAATTTAATGACTGTATTTTGCGATTTCGTAAACTGAATACTAAAGAAAAATATAAGTACTTATTAATTAATTACCTTTGTGGCTAAATAACGATCATCGGGAGCTTCGTTTAAAACCTTTCCACTTCATTCGATGTTAATATTTTCGACTTTTTAGTTGTAAAACCGTCTGATTGTCGTTTTAAGAAAGCATTTAGTTTTGGGTATTGACTTATATCCACGTTGTTTCTTATTTTCAGCATACTTTTTATCATCGAAAACCTCGACCATAATGTAGAAGGTTTTAATTTTGCTGACAGTTCGGAGAAATATGCCAACATAACATTTTCTGAAAAACTATTTGCCTTTTCTCTTCTCTCCACGCAATAAATTCGTTGTATATAGATATGTAGCGACTTTTTGACTTTTCCGGTAAAATGTTCTCCGAAGCATTTTGTGCAATTATACTGAGTTCCGGTGGTGTTAATTCAAATAAAATATCGTCAAAATTACTCATTTTGTGCACCAAACAACTAAACTCGCAAAGAAAATTTTTGAAAAATGGCGCAAACCGTAAAAGAATATAAGCAGAGATTTTTTTTTTCTTCACCCATTCGATTAGTCAAAGGGAACTATGCCCAGCTAAGTCTTCAGTAGAATTTTTTTATTGATATGAAATGAAAATGAAATGAGATGAAATTAAATAAAACCTAACCTAACTCATTGAATTAAATCATTAAATCTGATATTGAAACAAATTAGTAGCTTCTTTTTAGAATTATTTGCATGAATCATAAAAACTTCTATGGTTTTTTTAAAGTAAAAACTTCATTGTTGGTTTTTTTATTTTTAATAGACAATATTTTGACAGTTGGGAAAGAGAACGCACTAGTTCGGAAAAGGTAAAGAAAAAGCACGAATGTGTAATAGCCCACTTTCCGAACGCTATACGTCCCTGTAATACACCACTTTTTGAGCAACTGTATTAAAAAATTATTATTATTAAGCCATGGTCGATATCCCTACCACTCTAACCACTGCAATCAGTGGCAAAGATATCGATCATGGATTTAGGACATGATACAGGAAACTAACCGTTGTGGATATACATATGTATATTGAATAATAAAAATGGCGTAACCTATGAAAAACTTCTGCACTATGATTTGTGATGTTTTCAATCAAGGGCTTCATTGTCTCCGGCGGAATCTCATGGCGACATGGAGAGTGCGATTGTCGCAACCCAGTGCTGGGCACGCCACAATAGCGGCGATTACTACCCTCTTTGAGGAGTGGCTAGAGAGGCGCCACGGCGCCCTCACCTTTCGCCTGACGCAGGTCCTCACCGGACACGGTTGTTTCGGGAGGTTCCCGCCTTGTCCTCGGCCGCAATCTCTCACGTTAGGCCCAGGCCATGGTCCGGAGCGAAAGTGCATGGCCGGTTGTCATCTCCTTCTGCAAAGCAGAAATCTTGGCATAGGAGGAGGCGGAGCTTGTGAGAAAGCGGGAATCCCAGCGCCCTCACGCCTCTAGCCGTCGCAGGAGACGCCCTGATCGAGAGACAACAGCGATCTCCCGGCTACCGTAGGCGCGGGCTTGCGGGCGGCGAGCTGCCCACTGCTCGCCGCTCGCTGCTCGGTAAGGATTAGGCCCGGGTCGATAGAGCGTTGTGTTTCATGAGCCTCAAAGAGATTTCAGCAAATCGTGACGGGGTCCACGAAGACCATTGCCTCCTGGATCCAGGTTGCGGGTTGGCTTAAAAGCGAAGAAACACGGGTGGGTTTTAGTCAGTAAAAGTCTGACACGGCCTTGCACTCCGCCCAGAGCGGGAGAGGTCATTTGATGATTTCACATCCAGAACATAAAAAAGGGCTTCATTGTGAGAATGTGCGGGCCAATGTAGAGACGACAACACATCAAGCTACAATCTGTTAATTTTTTTTATTCGATTTTCAACTTTATCTTTGAGGCATGAGGCTCAAGGCTGATTGGGAATATTTGATAGTTTCGTACCTCCTACTTTGTATTTTATCTAAGCACCATTAAAATCTCTTTCCAATTAAACATCTTTTCTCTACAAATTATGTGTAAATGAAGGCTATTTTCAATCATACCTGATCGTTAACTAACCAAAATGCCTTGACAGCTAATCATAAATAAAATATGTACAGGCAATCATAACATGGATACGTTGGCGCCCCAAACATTAACGCTATCTGACATCAAAAATCGTTGCAATCAATCATCGGTGTCGCCATGACACGTATTACCAATTCCAATTAGTAACAAAGTAAGGACACTGCATTATGGTCTGTTTTAAAAGTAGGTGATGAAAAAGTAAACAAATTAATCAGATAGTGTCCCTGTGGATGCTAATATTAAGTGCCACTTACAAAATAAGTGCTTTGATTTGGTTATTTGAATATGTCAACCTGGAATCCTGATCTTAATGCACCTTATAGTCTAATTCATTTGATAAGTACCTAATGCTAATTTTATAAACTCAATTTTCACATAACCATTAAGATTGTAAAAATATCATATCTCACCACTCAGTTTTTCTGTTTTAGTGTAATTTTGTACTAAACACGTAGGAATGTTTAATTAAATTCTCTATAGTGAGTAATTGCGTAAGATATGAACCCGCACGGACCTTTTTACATATTTATCAGACGAGCCACTCACTTCCTTTAAAAATCTATCAAAAACGCAATGTCACTGACATGAGATTGTGACTAGAATTCGAACGTTTTTTGACACTTGGAACAGACCACAGTATGAAACACATAATTATCAGCGTCATGTCCCCACTAGCTTAACGCGCAAAGCGAGCATTACGTAATGAGTTAAATTCATCGCGGGCCCGACATTATAAATAACTCTCTTTACACAAGTCAGTCGGGCATTGTATTTAGCACAGCGGGAAATTTCCCGCATCAACTATTTCCAGTTTTCACAAAATTAGAGCGTTCACGAAGTTTATTCGCTCTTTGTTCGTACGCGGAAACCTTAAATGAACAGTTTTGCGTAGAATGTGAATTTAAACTGATGATGAATAGTGGTTTATGTGCGCATTTTCCGTCTGAACTGTTAAAATACGGCTTACAAAACATTATCAACTTATAATATTTTCATTTCTGGGACATAGGAGTGTATGCTAGAGGCGGTGGGAAATGTCACATGGTATCGAATTTTTGGTTTTAGGATATGCCGGTTTCGTCACAATGTTTTTCTTCGCCATTTTGACACCAGTGGTAATTAAGCAATTCTTAAAAATTAAGTAACTGTCTGGGTATGAACCCACGACCTAAACTCACAACTTGCTGCCATTACAACGGAGCCAGCACTGTTCCCTATTCTTAATTCCCTAACTTATTAATTCTCTTGTCTTGCTCCAAATATTGTTTAATTATTTTAAAAGAGTTTGTTGGAAGGGTTCCTGTTTTCCCAAGGGTGTAGTTAGGGCGATTGAGGAGGATCTGTCAGGGAATTAACGATGATGAACGTGCCGTGCCTCCTATCTACTGATAGATCAATAACATAAAGGGGGAATATGCATTTTATTTATTTATACTTTCGCACAAAAAAAGGTACAGAGGCAGACTTAATGCCTTAGGCATTCTCTTCCAGTCAACCACGGGTTGTGAAGAAGTTAGATGGCAGGTGCTTTAGTTAAAACAATGACTAGCAAAAAATCTCAAAACACTATTTAAACAAATACTTAAGCTATATAGCATATACATACTATTACAAAGATATATACAGAACTAAAACTTGTGAGAGAGGTGTTGGGATGACCCTACCCTAATTGTTTGCAAAATGACTCAAAAATTTCCACTTAAATCAACCTGATATCACCCATCCTATCATCATCGTCGCCACTGATATCAAGTGGAAGCGCATTCCACAGGAGAATTGACTGAATATGAAATGAAGAGTGAACAAAATCAGACGTATGTGAAGGACAGAGTAAGAGAAGATTATTAGAAGAACGCAGATTCGTGCTGTGTGACGAACACTAATATTGGAAGTGATTCACAAGATAATAAGGAGAAGTGGGTGAATTAAAAAGGGAGAAAAGCGTGGTCAAGGCGCGCTAATTTCTTCTTTGGTGAATGAGCTCCCATTTGAGTTCAGACCTGTAGGCTGACACATAGGCATATTTTCTCAGATTGAATATGAACTGGATACCACTATTGAGCAATCTGTCAAGATAATTAGGCAAAGCCGCATACAGGTCAAAGTAGAATACGTCACCATAAACCATAATCGATTATAAGTAAAATGAAAGTCTGCACAAGCATGTATTTTATTTTAGCGGGTAAGAGGACGCTGATAGTAATCAAGTTCCTACGCACTGATTAGTGTATGAGTACCTAGGGAGCACACCACATATCTGACTATCACGAATATCCTTAAGGGTAATTTTTTCGATTTGTATCGAAGAAATTACTCTATCTACATATAGATATCGACAGTCTATTTGAGAAAGTGATTAGCAGCCTCAAGCAAATTCCATCCTTCGTATTCTTTCAACACAGTCACAGGTCATAACTGAGTTACCGTGAAAGATAAACCCAGGGGCCCTAGTCTGCTATAACGATAGTGTTAGAATGATCAATCAGTGATCTCATAATGAACGTTTTTGACAAGTTTCGTAATCTACTAACAAAATGGCGACATTGTGACTTTCCAGTGGTCAATCACAGTCACTCCACTCCGTATATATTTTTTTTTATTAAGTAGTAGTATTTTCCGACCAGCCCCCTAATCGGTGAACACATTTTTGTCAAATGATTGCGACTCGTTGGGATCGTTTGGACCTAACGGGCCAATGGGTGGTCTAAACGATGCCAATTGATCCCAACTGGTCGCAATCATGTGACAAAAATGTGTTCGCCAATTAGGGGGCAGGTCGTCGAGGGGAGCTTTCTCTGTCTGGGCCAATTTCGGCGGTACCGTCCATTTCAGGCATCTTTTCAGAGGAGACTTCCCCTAGGGCATGCGGCTGATGTGGTGTTCCAAGATACTTTTTACAGACCATTAAGTAACTTATTCCCCAGTGAAAACCTTAACTTAATTAGCTAAACATAGCTCTTCTAGTATCTAAGTAACGTGCGAACAAAACGCATGAAGCTACCAATTACTGACGTCACATAAGTATCGATGCTCTGTAATTACGTCCATTGTTCGAACACAATGCTTATCCACACGCCACTAGTAAAAAAACAGCAGGAAATACGTTCAGTATCTTTTATGCAAATCTTGGTAGGTAAAGTGTTATCAATGGTGATTGTGAAGCCGTGGGTTGTTTTTTTTTAAACAAATTCCATATAATAAAATTGTAAATAGTTGCTCCTAGACGCGGCACATCTGCCGATTTTAGAGGGTAATAATTGACTGATTTGTACGGCAATCAAAAAAAAAAATTGACTGGTTTGTAACGTGTTGCGGGTTGGTTAAGATAGAAAGAGTGGCCCTGGCGTTTAGTAAGCAAAAGCCTGACACGCCCTCCCGCTCCGCCCAGAGCGGGAGAGGTCATTTGATGATTTCCCATCCCAAACAAAAAAGAGGGTTTGTAACGTAGAATCAAAATACTTAAAACTGTCTTCTGCTTGCGACTTCTTATTTCGAAATTTTTAGCTCCGACCCATTACGTCATATCACATCGCTCTCTTGATCTACTACTTTGTATGTGCTTAGCATTTCGAACCATTTCTCCTTTGGCTCGGCTCCTAAAATCGTTGCATGATGTTCATCATCATCATTAACCTTTTTATCGTCCCATTGCTGGGCTTAGGTTTCCTCTCATACCGAGAAGGATTGAGCTTAATCACCACGCTTGCTTAATGCGGGTTGGCGATTTCAAACTTAACACATTTTTTCGCTTAAAACTTTCCTCAAGAATTGAGCTACTAATTGTAAAAAAGATTTGTTTAAATCCGACTGATAGTTTCGGAGATTACCCCCTACATACAAAAAAAAATTACCTCTTTATAATATTAGGTATAGATAATAATTTCGGGCTTTTGACTATTCGTAACGACTGTCAAAGATCTATAAATGACAGCCAGAACCAACCGTTTCATCTGCTTTCCAAGGTACGAAGGTAACTAAAAGTGGTGGTCACCCGTCCACAGACCAATGGTAGCAAGCGTAACTTGACCTCGACCCGTGCGGCTGTGGTTAGTAAGTTCCAAGCTCCTCCTCTAATTTCAGAAATAATTACAAATATAAATGCACCTTTACACCTGTTCTTTTACATAACAAAAATAATAATAAACGTTTATTTTTCCACCACATAATTAAACATAATTTTGACACAAAATTAAGTATATATGATATAACGATGTAGTGGAAACTGGAGCCTGTACTAGGACAACTTGTATTACAGGTCTCCAGGCCTCCTGACTACACGGTCGTGTCACAACTAATACAAACGTATACTAACAGATGACAAAGATTAAGGGATGAAAGAAAATTGATAAAAAAAAATGCAAAAATGAAAACACAAAATAAATAATTATGTAATTCAAAAGATTATACAGCAAACGAGGGTATGTTCGTGTCGATGTTTGAGTGATGATGATAGAATGAAGTTTAACGGGAGCTGTATTGAGTCAACAATAAGCTTTCAGTTTTGTTGTAATTAAGCGTTTGCAGCCAAGTATTAATTTTCTTTTTAAAAGACATAATCAGCCCATATTGTTCCCACAGTTGGGGCTCAGGTCTCCTCTCGATGAGAGGGAGTAGTAATCTACCACGTTGGCTCAGTGCGAGTTGGTAGATGTCACATGTTTTCGAAGTTGTTGGCTCTAGGACATGCCGGTTTCCTCACGATGTTATCCTTCACCGTTTTGAGAATCAAATCAAATCAAATCAAAATCGTTTATTTCAAATTAACCATCACTTGGTACTTTTGAATAGTCAATGTCGGTCAGTTCAAGAAAAGTGAAGCTAAACTGCACGTTCCAAAGCGTAGATCTCTATGGAGAAGAACGTGCAAGAAACTCCATGGACACTCTTTTAAAATCATAATATATGGGTTAAATTTCTTCGTTACATATTTATGTTGCTTCTATCATGTGAGCATGTGAGCAGTGATGTATTTTAATTAATTTTACATTGTGTAAAATTAATTAAAATATAAAAATGAATTAAGCCCACTGGCAGCTAAGAGATGACCAGTCTCCACTGACGGTCCCCGTTCACGAGCATGACGCGTGCATCAGTCCCACTTAGCTCAACCATATTGAAGGGAACCAAATGACCCAACAACACGCGCCACCATCAGCAAGACATTTGAGTGAGCATGACAATTCTCAACTGCCAATCTCGCAATGTCAAACAAGTTATATATATATATATATATAAAAAAAACAAACTATAGTCCATGGTGCCTCACATTCACAAACTTGAAAAGTGCTTTTACATTATACAATACTATTGCAAGAGCAGTGGTAATGAAATAAAATACACAAAATAAAGCGCCTGATTGGGTTCGAAGCTACGACTCCTTCTGCTCTTTTACTTTCCCCTTATTACTATGAAAAGATAAAACATCCCCTCTTCCGTACGCTGATAATGTACAAAACTTCCACATGATTGATTGACAAGCACTGCCTACATTGAAGGGTGAAATGAGATGATATCATGCCCGGGCATATTGAGCGTAATATACTGGCATATGGGCCATATTTGTGATACCAATTTCACAGGCAATATCTCTGAATAACACTTAAAGGTGAAGAGGCCCTCAAACGGAATAACAGAACTATACTGGTAGATTTATTTTTTAGAAAACATATACCAATAGTAAAATTGAAGATTCTGTTTGTATGAATACGCAAATCTGTAAAAAATAGCTTAGTTTTTGAGGATAGCTATGGGCTATTAAAAATTGCACTAGGATCTTTAGTAGCCGAGTAAAGGAAAGAAAAGTATATCTTCTAAGTATAACTTGGACACCAATAACTGATTATAAGGTGACGGAAAACATCTTGGGCATTGAGGGCATTGAGCAAGCGTGGCGATTACGCTCAATCCTTCTCTGTATGATACG
Organism: Sesamia nonagrioides; assembly: GCA_017933935.1. Lineage (NCBI taxonomy): Eukaryota > Metazoa > Arthropoda > Insecta > Lepidoptera > Noctuidae > Sesamia > Sesamia nonagrioides. The sequence goes on along the minus strand of JADWQK010000667.1, from coordinate 204,957 downwards.
AGACCTGTAAAAAGGTTGATGATGATGATGAAAGGAAAGAAATGTGGAAAAAGATGTGACGCGAGAAGATTGTCAGAAGAAGAATTTTCACGCGGTCGAAGTCAGGGACAGACTCTAGTGGGTAAAAAAATCCCTTATTCATAGAATTGAACTGTTGTCTGCGTTAACAAAAGCAGTATTTATTGTGAGCTTAAGCAGGTCTTCTTATCATTTGTGGAAATTCTACAATATATTTAGGCTATTGCTAGTATTCTGTTTATGCTTACGTCTAGAGCGTTATTCTATTATACTTTTTTCTTTAGGAATGTTAAGTACCCTCATATACATGTTTTTATACCTACCTATTTATGAATATATATATAGTCTTGCTTTATAAAAGCTGGTTCTTATATCAAATGATCGAAAGCGCTGCTGATGAGTCTGAGGTTCTGGGTTGGAAAAATAGTTAAAGGGTTTCCTAATAGAAGCGCGAAGTCCGGTTTTATAACCGGTTGGTGGCATTAGGCTCGTCCCCTATTACATATGACATAAACATAAATGGGGAAATATAGATGTACTTGTACTACAGGTGTAGGCTGTAGGTATCTCTACCTAAACTTATGGGGATAAGCTTAGAATGTAATAGATATAAGAAAGATGTACTATACTTAGTAAATGTAAAAATTAGCATGGATAGAAATGTAAAATTAGCTGTAAGACAATAAAGGAAAACTGTACACTTATTGAACCACACCCAAACCATAAAAAGGACAGCCAGGTTAGACAGGCGTCCTACCTGTAAATGAGGGAAAGAGAATGTATGAAAGAAAGATTAAGTATGAAGAATAAAAGTGCGAGAAGCAAAATTGCGAGAACTGGTATGAAAGTGTATAGTGGATAAGGTCTCTGGCCCCAATGTCGAGAGGTATAGGCGATTAAAAAAAAAAAAAAAACCTTATGGGGATTACAGGCGTGATGTTATAATAGTGACGATTGGTAGACGGTTCATTTCTAACTATATTGACGTCATATATAAGACGCTATAAATGACCATTAGAATATAATGGGAAATACACAATTTCGTGTAATTATGTATACCACGTCAGCCTCCGTGGCGTAGCGGTAGCGGACGCGGCCGCTGCGCAAGGTGGCGCGGGTTCGATCCCCGCACAGTGCAAGTATTTGTATGCATGAATATGAATATTTGTAGTGGTCTGGTCGTGCCTCGGAAAGCACGTTAAGCCGTTGGTCCCGGTTGCCCTACGAACATCTAGTGGCAGTCGTTACGGGTTGTTGGAGCCCTCAAAAGTCCTACAATTTGTCTAACTTAGCCATGTGAGTAAATTTTAGTTACAAATGAATGAAAGATCAATGGTCTTATATTGCCTTCTTTTATTTACGTGAACACATTATGAATCAAATTAAAATAATAATAATAATAATTTATTAAATGACAACAAAGGTCCAATGGCTAGTAACTTATCTACTAAGGGTTAGTAATACTTAAAAAACTAATCAAGACTGCCGCACAAGCAAAGCTAACCAGTGTCTTAGCACTGGCGCATCGAACTTGTCGGCCATGGTCTGTAGGATGCTGTTGGCGCTGGTCCTAGTTCTACCGAGCAACGAGGCCGCCTTCTTTCTCACGATGGCATAAAAGTCATCCACTCGCGCCAAAGCAAACATGCCCGACGCACTGCAATACCTAGGCAACCCCAACAGCACCCGAAAACCATTATTATATTGCACACGCAGGGCGTCTAGAGCTTTCCGCGTACAGTTAACCCAAAATGTTCACATGTTGATGAAAATTAATAAACTCCATTTTTTTCATGTTACAGGTGCACATAAACAAAAAGTCGGACTGGTACTTTCAAGCACAGGGTCAAATGCACATAGCGAAGAAAGACAAATGTCTATTTGGGGTTTGGTATGGTGACAAAAAATTAAAAATCGAAGTGATTGAAAAGGACGATTACTTCTGGAACAAGGAAATGGAACCCAAATTAGTATCTTTTTATATGGACTGTTTGTTGCCTGAATTGGTAGACCCACGACATCCCAAAAAAAAGATGATAAGGGATCCACAAAACGTAAGAGCCCAAGTTTCAAATAAAAATGATCTTTCAGAACATGCATGTACAAATGCACAACCACCGTTAAAAAAGAAACGCAAATTAGATTTCAGTGAAATATAACTCTATTTCAGAAAATCAATCGTTTTATCTATATTTATTCTCAATTACAATTAATGACGCACAAATCTAAATTTATTTATTGACTACTTTTTATTGTTTTTTTATTGATTCTTTTTTTTTTCGAAACACTTAAATTATATTCATGGTTATATTTTATTATTATTTTTTATTATTCTCAATTACAATTCATGACGCAAAATTCAAATTAGTTAATTTACCTAAATGGCAATTTTTATTTTAATAAGTTTAGTGCTTTATAAATTTAATTAAGTTTAGTAGTAGTAGTACTACTAGTAGTTGTTTACGTAAATTCCTTGCTAATCAAAGAGTGATTGTATAAAACTAATCAAAATACTTTTTTTTTGTGATAACTATTTAATTCACACGAGTATAATAAACTTGTACTTATCTAAAAAATCATATGTGGTGTTTGTTACTCTCCCTACCCAACACAAAAAAAAATTACAAGACACTCTATGCTTTCTGTGTTCGCAATTCCAGACACCGACCGCGTGGTTGACGAGTGTCCCTAGCGGGTAGCGGGGTGTGTAGGCGGGGCTAGCGTGTTTTGATTTTTTTGACAGCCCACTCTTAAAGGCCATATTGTCATAAATCTTTACTTCAAATTTATAAAGAAAGAGAATTATGAGATCAACGATTTAGTTGAGGTGAATATATAATTTTAAAATTAATATTTATTTTTACATTACTATACTTTTAGTACCTATAAATCTTTTAAAAAATTTAAACAACGAAACATTTATACAATTACACCATTAATCACGCTGAAGATTGACATGAAACCAATGGTTATCCCTATGCATGTATTGTTTTAAAGAATGCAGGCAGGCAGGGTTTAGATTTTTTAATATTGCTTAAGACTGGAAAGGCTTAAGTTACCAGCCCGTAATCTTTGTGGAAGTGGTTGTCACTCATCTGGATGTCGCAATTTTCATAATACACTAGCGGCCGCCAGCGACTTAGTTCGCGTGGATTTAGTTATGCTCCATTCCTATTGGTGGCAGTGTGATGTCTAAAACCTTCCTGGTTTAATGGGCTATCCAATGCAAAAAGATTTTTTCAAATCGGACCAGTAGTTTCTCAGATTAGCGCGTTCAAACAAACAAACAAACTCACTCTCACTCTCGTTGGATGCCCTTTCCACATTTTTAAAAACTTGTAGTCTACATTGTGAATAACATAAGGCTTCTTGCGAGCTTACTCCATTAAGCTAATATAGTCACTAGGACTGTAATTGACAGCCTCCGTGGCGTAGCGGTAGCGGACGCGGCCGCTGCGCAAGGTGGCGCGGGTTCGATCCCCGCACAGTGCAAGTATTTGTACGCATCAATATGAATATTTGTACTGGTCTGGTCGTGCCTCGGAAAGCACGTTAAGCCGTTGGTCCCGGTTGCCCTACGAACATCTAGTGGCAGTTGTTACGGGTTGTTGGAGCCCTCAAAAGTCCTACAATTGATCTAGCTGCAATGCTTCGATGTCGCCTTCGGGTTGTGGAGGTCAGACGGTAGTCGCTTCATGGAAAATGTCGAAGTTTAGCCATATCAGCAGTTGGACTGGTAAAGCGAACCCCAGACTCCAAAGCTGAAAAGGCTTCGGATGCGACTGGGATTAACACTGGGATGATGATGAGTCACTAGGACTGTAAATTGGAGGTTTAAAGAGCCTTTCTAGTGTCTGTCCACCTGCATCATCGTATGATCCTTCTCAAGAATTAATTATTGTTCTATCTCAATGTCTTTTTTTAGTGACTCCATGTCACTAAAGAAAAAGACATTGATATGTAAAGCTGATGCTAACATCTTATTCCGATTTTGATAAGAGTATCCGTCTGAAATAAGTATGACTTTCTTGTAACCTTCGTCTATCTTTAGGTTTGAAAAATTCAAAAGCCAAGTAGTAAACTCACTTGCTGACACTCCAGCATCTCCTTTGTGCCATACATACAACTATACTTCCTTATTATTGTTAATGTAGTACAGTATATAATTATGTACCTACAGTTTTTGTTTATAAGTATTGTACGGATACTTGTAGCTTTGGTGATAGTAATACGCTTTGTAAGTCCACAGTTACAACTGATATTTCTGGAGAACACAATGATTTTGCTTTCTGTTTAGCATCATAGGCTTCCTGTTTCTTTTTTCTATGTAACTCAAACTCTTCTAGCGTCTACTAGTGTATGCCACTCAATTGGGGGGCGAGGCCATCGAGAAAAATGTCTCCCTTGATGTTTCGAAAGCCTTCGACCGGGTATGGCACGCTGACCTTTTGAGTAAGCTTCCAGCGTACGGTATTTTCCCTAGCCTGACTGGCTGATTAAAAGACTTCCTGACTGAACGGTCCCTCTGAGTTGTCGACGGATTCTCATCGGAGCCCATGTCGACTAATGCCTGTGTTCCTCAGGAGTCTGTTCTCTCTGCAACTCTGTTCCTGCTGTATATTAACGATCTGTTGATGCTCGGTATCTATGGGTATGCAGATGACAGCATAGTTGTGAAGAGATACCTACCGGGTGCTCGGGGCACTAAGGAAACAATCCGGTCTGAAAGAGAGACTAAGGTAGAGCGTACGCTCTCTTTCTGAATAGAATGTTGAACTACAGGCAGTCTCCAAATGAGTCAAAGCGAATTTTGTAGTATTCTATGCCACCAAAACACAGGCGTGTCTATTCACCGCGAAAAGAATCCAGTACACCTTAGCTCCTACTTTTCGGAATGTATCCTTGGAGTGCCTTCGGCTTTTGGGAGTTGAGATTTCGTTGAACCTGAAGTTTGGGGGGTTCATTGGATCCAAGACCAAGCTGCCAGGAAGCTTGGCGTTATCGCAAAGATCTGGTGATACTTCACACCAGGACAGCTTCTAATGTTATACAAAGCCCAGATACATTCGTATGTGGAGTACTGCAGCTACATTTGGGCTGTTGCTATAAAATGCCACTTGACTACTTTGGATTCAGTGGAGAGGCTAATTGGCGACCCAGATTAAGCTCTAAATAGTCTCCAAAGCCTGGAGCAAAGGCGTAGAGTAGCCAGCCTGTTGGTGTTCTAAAAAATGCATTTTGTAGGGTGTGCGAGGGAAATGCATGATGTATTTTCAGCAGAACACCTGTTTGGTCATTTAAAAAAAGTTCGAAGTAGATTTTTAATTCTAAATAGGAAGGGATCTCTGCTGTTTGGTCAGTGGGGTTTCAAACATGTGCTCGCAAAATCTGCTATGTGTTTTTCATTCTTTGAAAATCTTCTTTATGTGCACGTATTCGTCACATAACCGTTTTTTCATTGAAAACAAATACATAAATGATTTGGCAAATCGAGATTCAGTGAGAATTTTTACATGAGGGTCTTGGCAATAGATGTGGCGTACAAAATTAATGAATTTTATGAAATAAAAAAAAATCAAGAAAATCCACATACGGGTTTTGGCAAGCGCACCGACGCAATGCTTCGATGTCGCCTTCGGGTTGTGGAGGTCAGACGGCAGTCGCTTCATAGAAAATGTCGAAGTTTAGCCATATCAGCAGTTGGACTGGTAAGACGAACCCCAGACTCCAAAGCTGAAAAGGCTTCGGATGCGACTGGGATTAACGCTGGGATGATGATGATATGTATACCACGTCACAAAATTATTTCAAATAAAACCAGCGTCCAAAGTAAGAACAATTATATTATTACATACATAGTTATCGTGGTGGTCTACCCTCGCCGGAGAATCTCATCACCGCGGTTCACAAAAGAGATGTTTTGTACACAGCGCCATCTGTTATCTAATAGTCGTACTAACCTAACGACAAATGTTAACTTGATTAATAAGTTTAAACAGATTAGACAGTATATACAGTTCATCCAAACATATCTCTTATGTATACGTAAATACAAAACTTTTTTTTTTTTACATATTATAAACCAGCGCTTGACCGCAATCCTGCCTGATGGTAAGCAGTGACGCAATCGTTGATGGTAAAACGCACTAGTTTATTAAGAGCCTATTCACTCTAGCCTTGAAGACACTCAAATTGTAGTCCGACGGAAACACCGCCGCTGGCAAATTACAGCAAAACATAGCAAGCAAGCAACAAGCAAGCATAGTAACAAATGTAATGTTAGAGAGAGCAGTTGTGGTCCAATGGTATCTAACAGGTGGTAACTAGTACCTAAGTCAGGGCCTAATGTGATTCATAGGCCACGGGTTCGAAACTAGGCAGTCTCTTTACTTTGTACAATCTTATCACAAGCGCTTTTAAATACGCCAATAGAAAGCATCGTGAGGAAACCGGCATGTCTTGGAAACCAATATTACAAGGCATGTGACATCTGCAAGCATCTGCACTGGACTTGGTTGGTATATTATTACTAGCCAAATCGCTCTGGAATAGAGACCCGTGTGACCCAGCAGTGAGAAATATTATAGGCTGAGTATGTATATGTCACCAACTGATTTAAAAAAAAAGGTGAAGGAAAACGTCTTGAGGAAACCTGGACTTTAAGTCTGAAATCGCCAACCCGTATTGAGCAAGCGTGGTGATTACGCTCTATCCTTCTCTGTATGAGAAGAGACCTGTGCCCAGCAGTGGGATGATAAAAAAAAAGGGTTGATGACGATGTATATGTATGTCATCAGTATTATCATCTTTTCAGTTGAGAGACTTCCACTGGACATAGTCCCATTCATTTATTTTTTTATAATTATAAACTAGTGCTTGACCGCAATCCAGCCTGATGGTAAGCAGAGATGAAATCGTTGATGGTAAAGCGCGTTAGTTTATTAAGAGCCTATTTACTCAAAAATACTGAGTGAATAGGAAGGAAGACGGCAGTTGAGCGAGGTGATGCAATGTGAAACCCAACAACACGACCAACGATGCTGCGCCAGAGGGAGATTGATCTGGAGATCCTCCACGACCAAACTCCCGACACTACCACGCAATACAACTGCTCAGACCAGTCCACCGTACGGCTTCACCAGCCTCCATGCGGGAACACGACGAATCGCTTGGCGGTAAGACTTTGTCTGGTGGAAGGTAACTTCTACCGGCAGCCGATGTTATGGCCTACCACCGATGTCAGAAACAAAGTTATAAGAAAACAATTACATTAATGTCTCTGTGGGCTTCACCCAAGCACCACTACTTTGACCGGTTCTGTGTTTACCATACCCACCTATCCTTATCGACCACGTTTCAATGCTATAGGTTATGGCTTACAATACGCCACTGGTCCATGCCACTGTACAGAGGCACTGCGGTATATATGTAAGATGGGAAAGTATTGTGTAGCTTAAATGTATGTACATATCGACGCTTGAAAGGCAATCATATCTAAGCGACAAAAATTCGTAAATTTAGTTATATACACCAAACGACGCAGAAAAATCTGGCTGTTCAAATGGTGTATATAACTCAATTTACGAATTTTTGTCGCTTAGATATGATTGCCTTTCAAGCGTCGATATGTATGTGTCGTGTGAGAGTGTTTTGTGTACTAGTATTAGAATAGAATACTCTTTGACAGCCTCCGTGGCGTAGCGGTAGCGGACGTGGCCAACGCGCAAGGAGGCATGGGTTAAGGAGTTCGACCCCGCGCCGTGTAAATATTTGTATGCATGAATATGAATATTTTCACTGTTCTCGTCGTGCCTCGGAAAGTACGTTAAGCCGTTGGTCCCGGTTGCCATACGAATATATAATGGCAGTCGTTACGGGTTGTTGGAGCCCTCAAAAGTCCAACAATTGGTCTAACTGCAATGCTTCGATATCGCCTTCGGGTTGTGGAGATCAGATGGAAAATATCGAAGTTTAGATAAAATCAGCACTTAGACTGGTAAAGCGGACCCCAGGCTCCAAAAGCTGAAAAAGCTTCGAACTGGGATTAACGGTAAGATGATAATGATTAGAATAAAACACTCTTCATTACGAACACCATATAGATTACAGAACATAAATATAAAGATTTTACAAAGAGTGACACATTGGGCGGTCTTATCGCTAAGAGCGATCTTTTACAGACAACCTTTGGATGGAATACTAAGGAGAACGAGAGAGAAATAATGTAGGTAGTCTACAGTGTACTATTTACATAGATTATACAATAAATATATACGTGAAGTTACATACTAGTTAAAATAAATATATTCAGTTGCATCGATGAGTAAACACTACGCAGATGATGACGATAAAGTGTATTTAAAAATGTAAATATATCCGTCTTTGATAAGTTGCGAAAAAGTTAAAAATAAACACACTTTACATTTATATATCCCTATTTAATTTAATGTCAAAATGTCACAACTCCTTTACAAAGTAAAAACAACGGGAAAAGTCTCAGGAGACTTTCATGAAACTTTTAATTGGTTTTTGTATATTTTTTACAATGACAATAGAAGCAATCGATATTTTAATTCGAACCCATTGGATGTGGGATTAATGTATTAAAACTTTTGCCGTTATGTTCCTGGTGGCCTTTGAATATTAATAGCTGTTATTTTTTAATGAGGACACAACCTCGCAATGCAATAGATTACGTTACAAAACTAAAATGCCTTTTGTTCTGTTGATGCTAATGGCTCGCTCTCTATGTCATCAGGTTTAAGCATTTTGCATTGATGTGACGCAAGTTTCAGAAATAAGGTGATCCGACAGAGGACCAAAGTCACCGACATAGCTGAGAGGATTAGCAAGCTGAAGTGGCAATGGACTGGTCACATATGCCACAGGGCCGACAATCGTTGTGGTAAAGGAGTCCTCGAGTGGAGACCGCGTCTCGGCACACGTAGCGTAGGATGCCCTTGGGCGAGATGGTCGATGTCGGTCGACATCAAAAAGGTGGCTGGTAGTAGCTGACTGCTCAGGATCGAGCTTGTTCGCCATGGAAGAGGCCCATGTCCAGCAGTGGACGAGCAGAGGCTGTTGATGATGATGAAGTTTCCCTTACCCATTTCTTTTTGCGCCTTGTTCGCTGAAAATAAACCTGGTTTCTTTCTAACCTAACCCGTACGTACGTTATTACGCGGTTGAAAACTTTTAAGTAACTAGCTGATAGAAGTAATAGGTGTATTTTTTTTTAATAATTATAAACTAGTGCTTGACTGCAATCCCACCTGATGGTAAGCAGTGATGCAATCGTTGATGGTAAAGCGCACTAGTTTATTAAGCCTATTCACTTAAAAACTAAGGAATAGGAAGGATGACGGCAGTTGAGCCAGGTGATGCAATGTTAAACCCAAGACCAAAACGACCAAACGAAGCTGCGCTAGAGGGAGATTGATCTGGAGACTCTCCACGACCAAACTCCCAACACAACAACATTTGGCGCATCGTACCCGCCACACATCGCAACACAACTACTCAGACCCGTCCTCCGTACGGCTTCACCAGACATCATGCCGGAACACGACGAATCGCTTGGCGGCAAGACTTTGTCTGGTGGGTGGTAACTTATGCCGGCAGCCGATGTTATGGCCTACCACCGAGGTATTTACATAAGGTAAGAGATAGATAAGACAAATGCTTCACTGAAATTAGTTAGAAGAACTTAATGTTATATTTTTAAAAGGTGAATGAATCAGCTGCCTAGCTTTTTGCATCTATGTTGGGATCGGCTAAACGACAAACTGGATGCAGCTGAATGTCGGTTTGTATATACAAAGTAGCAGTATGTAGCAGCTGTCATGTAGCAGTCGCTTCATATGAAGCGACTGCTACATGACATTTATAACCCTATTAACAGGTTAGATCTTACTTTTTGGTAAAACTACGTGTCTCGTTGTCGACTTTCCAATTTTTGTCAATGATCTACGAACGAAAGATGACGCGAAAAAGTTGTTTTTTTTTTAAACTCTGTCCTACACTAGGAATTTCTCCTGTACCGTGGGTCCGTTTACAAACATATAACCTCACATACACTAACAGCCAGACCCACCACAACTACTTGTAGGTAATACAAATATTTGTTTCGTGCGGGAATCGAACCCTCGACACGCAGCACAGCAGTCAATAGCTTAACCACTGCGCTAACCGGGCAGTCGATAAATGCGAATGTACAGACGACAGCACATCAAGCTAGTACGGTCTGTGTAACTTCTTTACTAGAGTTTCAACTATATCACTTAAGCATTAAGGTTCAAGTTTGATTGAGAATATTTGACGGTTTCGGGTAGGTTGGCCTGTTGTCGTCCATACATACTATACTTATTAGCAACGGAGAAAGAACTAAGTATTTTTTATCATACACAATAAAGCCTGATTAGGCATCATCATCATCTCAGCGCTAATCGCAGTCGCTTCCGAAGCTTTTTCAGCTTTTAGAGTCTGGGGTCCGCTTTACCAGTCTAACCGCTGATTTTGACTAAACATCGATATTTTCAGTGAAGCGACTGCCGTCTGACCTCCACAACCCGAATTCGATATGAAAGTATTGCAGCTAGACCAATTGTTGGACTTTTGAGGGTTTCAACAACCCTTAACGACTGCCATTAGATGTTCGTATGGCAACAGGGACCAACGGCTTAACGTGCTTTCCGAGGTACGACCAGACCAGTGCAAATACATATTCATATTCATGCATACAAATACTTGCACTGTGCGGGGATCGAACCCGCACCTCCATGCGCAGCGGCCGCGTTCGCTACCGTTACGCCACGGAGGCAGTCGAAAACAATAAAGCCTGATTAGTATGTTTTAATATTCAAAGTGTACTGTTTCTACTTCATTCATTTTTAATCAGGGACCGGTCATAAAGAATTCATGAAACGAAGCCAATTGTGTCTGAATACATGGAATATGTATTACAAAGGACTTGTAAGTCTTAATACAATGCTGAATTTATAATATGTTTATACTTGTTTTGCAAAGGCTATTAATGTAAGCCTGATCCTCTTATAACTTTTTGCATTTCTACTAATGTAAACTTGTTTTTTTTCAACTGAACCTGTTTTAATCTTCTAGCCCTTTCTCGCAATTGGTTTTAGTTATTAAGCTAGTCTCTGACAGCCTCCGTGGCGTAGCGGTATCGGACGCGGCCGCTGCGCAAGGTGGCGCGGGTTCGATCCCCGCACAATGCAAGTATTTGTATGCATGAATATGAATATTTGCACTGGTCTGGTCGTGCCTCAGAAAGCACGTTAAGCCGTTGGTCCCGGTTGCCATACGAACATCTGGTGGTGTAATGTATGTTGTAAGTAGGTAGTGTAAGAAAATGTGTCAACATTGTACCCTCAACATTGCGCGTGTATCAATCGCTGTCTTCTAATAAACGGTTCGCCAGTCGACCATATACAGCATTCAGTGAAGTCGTGTTATTTCCCCAAAACCCCCTATATACAATATTTGGCGACGAGTTGGACCATAGCGTGTTATACTGCGTTTAATACAGGATGCCTTTGGGAAAATTGGAAGTTTTTGACGTCGAAACAGATAATTGGACTTTATACATTGAGCGGTTGGAGCAGTACTTTATAGTGAATGATGTTAAAGTGAATTTAAAAGTGCCAACATTGATAACGGCCATGGGAAGTGCGTGTTACGAATTATTAGTCACATTATGTACACCGAAGAAGCCTTCTACATTAACATTTGATGAGATTGTTACAACACTGCAAAGTCATCTTCAACCGAAACCAAATGTACTGGCCGAGAGATTTAAATTCAGACAAAGGAAACAGTGGAAAGGGGAGAATATCGCAACTTATGTAGCTGTGCTGAAAAAGTTGACGAAGTTCTGTGATTTTGGGGAAGCTCTGGATAATAATCTCAGGGATCAATTTGTTTGCGGTATAGAAAATGACGTCATTCGGCAACGCTTGTTCGAGGGAGAGGTACCGACGTTCAGTAAGGCGCTCCAGTTGGCCGTGGCGATGGAGACCGCGGAGTCTGACGCGGCGACAGTAGAACCTCGGGCTCGGGACCGCGGTCAATGCAGTGACGTCACAGACGCGGCGCAAGGGTCAGCAGCGACGCACTATGTTGGCGCGGCCGGGCGAGGCAGCGGACGGTCAGGGGCTCGCGACCGTCGGTCAACGGAACATAACCCGCGGCAGGACACCAAGTGCGTGCCAGCGGTGAGTCAGCGCGGTGCACGAGCGGCGCGGGCCGAGTCGAGGCGACCGCAACCAGCGGCAAGTCCGTGTGTCGCTTGTGGAGCATACCACGATACGAGTATGTGCCGTTTTAGTAGATATACGTGCCGTGTGTGTAATGTGGAAGGTCATTTAAAGAAGATGTGTCCTAGACTGAAAAAGGACAGAGACCTTATGTGGACACAAGTGAGGGGCGAGGGGAAGGAGTCAGCTGGTAACAATTATTATTTCGATAACCTAGAACAGGTAAATTTAAATGTACTTCAATTAGATAATTCGGTGAAATATAAACCATATTATATTGAAGTCTCAATAGATAAAAAAAAATTTGTATGGAGGTAGATACAGGTAGTAGGATTTCTTGTATAAGTTACGAGTTTTATAAAAAAAAATTAAGTACCCTGCCTTTAATTACATCCAACTTAGTACTTAACTATTATACCGGCGAAAAGGTGTATCCACGGGGCAAAATTAAACCCTCTGTACGGTTTGGTGATACTTGCAAAGAGTTAGATTTATTTGTAATAGACCACGGTAAAGAACCGTTATTGGGTCGAGAATGGTTATACGATTTAAAAATAAAGTTAGAAGTTATTGATAAACTCAATCAACAATGTATAAATAATATGACTAGTACTAAAGTTTTTAATATTGATGAATTGCGTTGCAGATACTCTGAGGTGTTTTCTGACGGTCTCGGGTGTTTTACTGGTGGTGAGGTGAGTTTGCGTGTACGGCCTGACGCAAGGCCGATATATTTGCGAGCGCGACCACTCGCGTACGCGCTGCGGGAGCGTGTGGAGCAAGCGCTGGATCAGCTGGAGAGGGTCGGTATCATCACACCTGTCGAGACATCTGACTGGGCGACCCCGGTCCATAGAATAAAGAGAGGAAGTACGTTATCTTCATACAAACGGACCGCGCGCGGCTTGTATGTCTGCGCCATAGTATCTATGCGTCGCCGCACGCACACCTAAACACAATATTAGAGTGCCTATGACTGCGCTAGTCGCGGCTAGCACGGAACGAGGTTCGCGCGTCACGGCTTTTCGGCACATTATACCTACTCTGTTTTTTAATCTCGTAGACTAAATTGACACATGCAAATGTCAAATTTACATTATTAATTTTGTATTATTACGTTTTTAATAAGTACCTACACATTATTTCAGGATAACTTATTGTAAAAAAACGATACTTGATTTTACGAACGCTAAGTTTCGGCACTATTTAAGAATTGCAATAAACTGCCAACACTCGTAATATCAGTTTAGTCTACGAGATTAAAAACAGAGTATAGCTTTTAAAAAATGATCACATAAACTGCAAAGTTGGTATGTCTATTTATGAACAAATAAAAGACTTATATTTTTCAAATTATATTTCAAAAGTTATTTACAAGGATACGGATATATTACACATTAAAGTTTAATAACAACGCGTTTCGTAATAGTCGAAACCGAAGAAAGTAGGTATTTTTCTGTAGCTAATTTGTAATTTTGTATTAAATGTGTGATTCAATAGATGTTATGTTTGTATTATTTATATTTGTATTAATTAAAAATAAAAATAAATATGGTTCTTTATGTATACAAAACTAAAAATAAAAATTACAAAAAAAAAATCTGACTAGTATATATGTAAACTAAATACTAAGCAAATAATTTAAACATAAGCTCTTAGTGTATAAATATTTGTTAGCGGTTTGGGCGACAACCGTAACCGACGAAGCGCGGACAGTTGTCAACCCTAAGACAGTAGGCAATTAAATCGCGGATTGGGTCGCAGATAACCTACTTCCTCTCTTTATTCTATGCCCGGTCGTACCAGTCATTAAGAAAGACGGCTCGCTACGATTGTGCGGTGACTATAAACTTACCTTAAATAAATGTTTAGAGGTTGACCGTTTTCCCCTACCTAGAATAGATGATTTATTAAGTAAATTACATTCGGGGCATAAATATACAAAAATTGATTTATCTCAAGCATACGCACAATTTTGTCTGGATGAACAATCGAAATTATATACAGTAATTAATACACACCGGGGATTATATAAATACAATCGTTTGATATATGGTTTGTCATCAAGTCCGGGGATATTTCAAAGAAAAATAGAACAAATATTTGAAGGTATGCCTAGGGTAGGAGTTTTTCTTGATGACGTCATTTTGACAGGCCGGGACGAGGCAGAACATATGGATACTTTGTTTAAAGTTTTTGATAGATTACAGCGGTACGGGTTAAAGGTTAAGAAAGAGAAATGTACGTTTTTTGCGGATGAGGTATCTTATTTAGGGTTCATAATTAGTAAAGATGGAGTTAAGACATGCCCAGGTAAAGTAGAAGCTATAAAAAAGGTACCTACACCGTCCAATGTATCTGAACTTAGATCATTCTTGGGTATGGTTATGTACTACGCCAAGTTTGTTAGGAATATTAGTATGAGGCTAACCCCCCTTTACGAGTTACTAAGGAAAGATAATAAGTTTGTTTGGACAAAAGAGTGTACGGAAGTTTTCAACAGTATTAAAAATCTGTTGTCTTCTAGCGAGGTGCTCGCGCATTATGATCCGCGTATGCCGGTAACACTGACGACGGATGCGAGTGCGCAGGGGGTGGGAGCAGTCATAGCTCATGTGTTGCCCGATGGAACCGAGCGCCCGATTGCTTACGCGTCGCGAGTTTTAAACGCATCGGAAGCAAACTACTCGCAGATTCAAAGGGAGGCGCTTGCTATTATTTTTGGAGTAAGGAAGTTCCATCAGTACTTATACGGACGAGAGTTTGTTCTAAAAACGGACCACAAACCACTTGTTTCTATTTTTGGGGATAAAACGGGCATTCCAACGATGACAGCAAGTAGGCTACAAAGGTGGGCGGTAGTCCTCTCGGGTTATCAGTATCAAATTCAATACGTACCTACCGATAGAAATGGTGCAGATGCGTTATCTAGGTTGCCAGTGGGTACAAGGAACAAAGAACAGAACGAAGTCACGTATATAAATTTCGTACAGAATTTTTTACCGATAACCAGTGAAGATGTCAGTAAGCTGGGGAATACGGATAGTGTTTTGAGAAAAGTAATGTTATATATAAGGTCAGGTTGGCCTAGCTCTTGTCCCGATGCGGAGCTACAAGCTTATTTTGTTAGAAGGAATGAGTTGTACGTCGAATCGGGTTGTGTTATGTGGGGCTATAGAGTTGTGATACCAACGGAATTGCGAAGTATTATATTAAAAGAGTTACATATCAGCCACATGGGCATTGTTAAAATGAAATCAATGGCTCGTAGTTACGTTTGGTGGCCTGGTATCGATGCAGACATTGAACGCGTATGTCAGGAATGCAATACATGTCGGTTGGAAGCTCCAGCCCCACCGAAAGCACCCCCTCAACCCTGGCCCTATATCTCAGAGCCGTGGAGTAGGTTACACGTGGATTTCCTAGGCCCTTTTCAGGGTAGGACGTTCTTTATCATAGTGGATTCGTCGACTAAATGGATCGAAGCTTTTGAAATGAAAAGAACGACCGGGAAGGAAGTTCTTAAGGTATTAAGGGATGTATTAGCTCGGTTTGGGTTACCAAAAGAGATAGTATCGGACAACGGACCTCCTTTTACCGGTGTTGAAGTAGCAGAATTTATGCGTGTTAACGGTATTAAACATATTTTTACGCCTGTTTATCACCCTGCATCGAATGGAGCTGCAGAGAATGCCGTTAAAATTTGTAAAAATGCATTAAAAAAGGCTTTTAGGGACGGTATAGAGGTTGATACGGCATTGAAGTCGTACCTATTTATGTATAGGAACACCGTGCATAGTACAACAGGAGAGTCACCTGCGAAGTTACTGCAGCATAGAACATTAAGGTCTCGCCTAGATCTGTTGAACATTGGCAATAAGGTACAAGGCGTGAAACAAAAAGTAGAAGAGGCTCAACAGAAACAGGTCAAAAGGGCGGGTGGTATAATGCGTGTGTTAGAGATAGGAGATGACGTATGGGTACGAGGTTTTGGAGGGGAGGATAAGTGGATTAGAGGTAAAATTGACAGGAACTTAGGATCTCGTTATTACTTGGTTAGTAGGGAAAATGGTCCACCTTTAAAAAGACATATAGATCAGATTTGGAGAAAGTCTCCACGGTCTATGTTAACTTGTCCACTCCCAACTGACGTTGGCGAACCTGATAGTGAAGTAAGTCCACTGATACCACCACCACCACCAGCAACAGGATCCGAGACCCGAAGCAAACGTGTAAGAAAACCGGTCATAAGGTACCAGCCATGAATAATGTATCTAATTGTAAATTAGTTGTATAAGAGCAGTTTAGAATAAGTGGTAGGGTGTAATGTATGTTGTAAGTAGGTAGTGTAAGAAAATGTGTCAACATTGTACCCTCAACATTGCGCGTGTATCAATCGCTGTCTTCTAATAAACGGTTCGCCAGTCGACCATATACAGCATTCAGTGAAGTCGTGTTATTTCCCCAAAACCCCCTATATACAATAGGTGGCAGTCGTTACGGATTGTTGGAGCCCTCAAAAGTCCAACAATTGGTCTAACTGCAATGCTTCGATGTCGCCTTCGGGTTGTGGAGGTCAGACGGCAGTCGCTTCACGGAAAAATGTCAAAGTTTAGCCATATCAGCAGTTGGACTGGTAAAAGCGGACCCCAGACTCCAAAGCTGAAAAGGCTTCGGATGCGACTGGGGTTAACGCTGGGATGATGATGATGATCAAGCTAGTCTCTCCGTCAGCCAACCCTATATAGATGTAGATAGGGATCGAAACTTCATAATCAGCCTACAATGTTCCCATTGTTGGGACGCAGACCTCGTCTCGGTGAGAGAGCACTAGTGCGCTTTACCATTAGCGATTGCGTCACTGCATACCATCAGGCGGAATAGCGATCAAGCGCTAGTTTCATCAACATCTCAGCGTTAATCCCAGTCGCATCCGAAGTTTTTTCAGCTTTAGAGTCTGGGGTCCGATTTACAGCTAACTGCTTATTTTGGCTAAACTTCGATATTTTCCGTGAAACGACTGGCGTCTGACCTCCACAACCCGAAGGCGATAACGAAGTACCAATCAAGCGTTAAGCGTTAAGTTGTCTTACTTAATATTATAAATCGGAAAGTGAGTTTGTTTGTTTGTTTGTTTGTTTGTCCCGCTTTCACGCCGTAACTACTGAACCGATTGCTTTGAAATTTTGCAGACGTAACGTTAGAAGTACGGATTAAATGATAGGGTGCTTTAATACCGGAAAATATTGATATTTCCGGTGGAAATCTAAGAAGCGCGATATAACTGAAATCCACGCGGGCGAAGCCGCGTGCGGAAATCTAGTAATTCATAAAAAAAGAGGGAGTGGGTCGTACTCTACTACGCGGGCCCAGTGCGGGTTGGTAATCATATCGAAACTTATGTGGATGAAATAGCACAGCGCAGCTAGCATGAGTAACTAAACTAAAAAGTTAAAAATAATTTAAAAAAAAAGCGTGAGGCCCTTAACATACAAAAATTATAAAACAAAGCGCCTCACGTTTTTTTTTAAATTATTTTTAACTTTTTAGTTTGATATTTTTAAAAGCATTTTTTTTAACGCAGGAACGTATTGAAAACGGTGGGACATTTACAGTAATCAGCCGCTCACTCGTAGTCCAAAGAGTTAGAGACGGACAAAGAAACAAGCAAACAAGCAAGCAAGCAAGCAAGCAAGCAATCAAACAAACAAGCAAGCAAACATACAAGTGAAGCTAATAAAAAGCAAGTAAAGAGGGTGGGCCGTAATCTCTGGGTTGGTAATCACATCGAAATTTATGCTAATGAAATAGCACAGCGCAGCTGGCATGAGTAAAAGCCCAACAATTTTGCAAACCTGATAGCAAACTTAACTATCTCCCTATTTTAACTCCGTGTTAACTGTTTACAGTGCTCAGTTTGTTTCACAAACAAAGTATCGATTCACCGTTGTTTAACTACGGTTTACGTAATACGTTTGCAGCGACGATTAACGGCCAGTTAACAAGTTAAACTATGTATTTTCTGAAGCGAGGGCTTTCATTTCATAACAATTAAGTATTTTGTAACTTCTTACTGTTGCAAGTTATTTGAGGACTGAAATTTAGTTGTGTGAGACTGTTCGGGGATGTTATAGACTTTGAATGGGCCTACCGTTTTGTATGTTATTCTCTAATGTATAAATTCACTACCATACCTAGGTCAAACGTATATATCAATGGACATTCCTCGGATTTACGGAATTGATTGATTATTAAAAAAAAAATATGCAAAATTATAATAAGTCGTAAAACCGTTTGATTTGGCCACACCCTTCATTAGAGGCTATAAATAAAATATGGAAATATATTAATGATTCGATCGGAATTTGATTGTTTTTATTTTTCAACAAGTAAATAATAAGTTAGTTTAGTTTTATTACCTTCCTTAAATGAATTGAGTAGTAATAATGTCACTACCAACATTGACAATATTTACTAGGATCCGGAATTACATTCCGGGAAAGTGGCTTATAAACGCGTTATTCTTTCTGTCAAATCAAATCAAATCAAATCGTTTATTGCAATCCATAATGTACAGTTACAGGTGGTAAATATAATAATATAGTATTGGAAACAATTATGGACCCTGTTGGGCACAGCAAGTTTTAAATAAGTAGAGAGAGGAAGAGCGCTTCATGTTTCCATTTATTTATTATTTATTTAGTTTTATATAATTCTTATTCATTTATTTTTAATAATTGTATTAGAGTGAGTATTTATTCAATTGCTATCTCTTTTTATTATATATATTATATTAATTGTTGAGTATTCATTCATTAACTATTTCTATAAATATATTGATATTATTTTAATTGGTACTCGATTAAAATTTGTTCATTATTATAAATGTATTATATATAATTAAGTATTTTAGTATATTAAATGTTTTTTTTTTTTTTGTAAATATACCTTTCTTTACAGTTATGTGTTTTTGTTGAATTTATCTGTTAAATATTTTTGTAACGTATAGTAACTTTTCCTGATTAGGTATTGCTTTAATTTAAATAAAAATATACTGGTTTTTTTCTGTTCTTTAATGTCTTCTGGTAATTTATTATAAATATATATTTATGATACAAGAACCAAAAATTGTTTTACCTATTCCGATCACTGATCATTACCTACAGAACATAAAATCCCTCCTGTGTCTCTCAAATGGTGAGGCAGAATGTTACTCACATTACGTTATGATGAAGTCCCAATAGGGGCCAGCTCAATGCTATGATCCGAGTTCAAATATAGACTCCGGGTTACTACTGAGATATATTTTTTCTAACTAGTGCTTGACCGCAATCCCGCCTGATGGTAAGCCATCAGCAAGCTTACCATCAGGCGAGATTGCGGTCCAGCTTTACCATCAACGATTGCATCACTATGCAATCGTTGATGGTAAAGCGCGCTAGTTTATTAAGAGCCTATTCAAGATTGAAGACGCTTAAATTGTAGTCCGACGGTAACACCGCTGCGCCGCCGCCAAATTGTTCCAGTCCCTCGATGTGTGTTCTCGGTATAAAAGATGAGGCGAAGTGCTTTCTTACGCATAGCAGACTGAAAAATACAAAATTTACATTTACAGAATCATATAGCAGGTGCTTGTGTGTATGGCAACTAACATTACAGTGATAAAGGGTCATTAACCCTTGACTTGAGAACAATGCGGTACTCCAGAATGGAAATCTGATTCCTTCGGATGACTGTAATGGCTTGCGGAATTTTATAGGCCGCGAGTACTCTCTACATTACCTATATTTAAAAAAAAAAACAACGGTTTGCACTCCGGGGCGACGGTAGAAGTAAAAGCGTGAATATTAACATTGTGAATTATTGAATATCTTGGAAAGGTTAGTGAATAATTTCGCTAGAATTGATTTATTACTTGCATGGATTATGGTGACAGTGGTGTAACCCAGTGATTGTTGATTATACACGAATTTTACATATATACAGGCGGTCGAGCCATCAGAAGTCACCATCCGTGGATGCACGTAGCAGGCTGGTACAAACACACACGCACACTGGCGCAAGCGCATGCGCTCCTAAAACGAAACTGCTGGAGCAGGCACCCATTTTCATTGTAAGGTAGAAAGAGAGCATATTAAGCCGCACCGGTGGTCTAATCTACCTCGCTCCTACGAATTTTTATTCAGAATTACAGTGTCCTGACACGCGTTTAATATTTTTTACTGATCCCAGCCAGCCTCCGTGGCGTAGCGGTAGCGAACGCGGCCGCTGCGCAAGGAGCCGCGGGTTCGATCCCCACGCAGTGTAAGCCTCGGAAAGCACGTTGGTCCCGGTTGCCATACGAACATTTAATGGCAGTCGTTACGGGTTGTTGGAGCTCTCAAAAAGTGCAACAATTGGTCTAAACTGGTTTGGTCAATTGGTTTGGTGGTTTTCGCTGCTGAAATTGAACCTGCGACATGAAGCACAGCAGTTAATCGTTCAGTCACTGTACCTACCGTAAAACAAATTTCAACAGAATTGACAGATAACAGCCTAACCACAGACAATCTTGTTTCTGATATCTATGACCTCAATTGTCACTAATGAAATACAATTGCTTTGTCAATTGTCACTAAACAAAGGGCCTAGCATCATGAGAATACAATTTGATTTTTTATGCTTCTATATGGCTTTCGGGTTTTGGTGGTCAGACAGACAGTAAAGTGGACCCCAGACTCCAAAGCCGGAAAAGCCTCGGATGCGATTGGGATTAACGCTGAGATAATGAAGATGATGATGGCTGATCCCAAAAAAGTATACAACGCTAAAAAAGTTTTCATTTCTAGTGTTTCGAACTCTCAAAAATAAAACCAAAATTCATTTATTCTAATTAGGCTGATAATAAGAACTTTATGAACGTTAAAATTACAAAAGACAGTCTTTGCCGTTAATGCAAAGGTGCTTGTGGGAATGAGCGAAATAAATGCAAACTTTACGTGACCGGCGATACAATTACATAATCATATAATTATGCATATCATCATTAATCTAAACTAATCATTAAATTACAACCGATGGTGTATTATTCTATTATATTAGAACTCATTAGAGGGGACTCTTCTTCTTCTTCTTCTTCTTCAGCCTATAGATGTCCACTGCTGGACAAAGGCCTCCCCCAAGGCTTTCCACGCTGACCGGTCTTGTGCTGCCCGCATCCATCGGCTTCCCGCGACCTTCACCAGGTCATCGGTCTACCTTGTTGGGGGCCTCCCTACGCTGCGTCTTCCAGTACGTGGCCGCCACTCCAGAACCTTACTGCCCCATCAGCCATCGGTTCTATGAGCAATGTGCCCTGCCCACTGCCACTTAAGTTTAGCGACTCGCAGAGCTATGTCGGTGACTATGGTTCTTCTGCGGATCTCCTCATTTCTGATTAGATCACGTAGAGAAACTCCTAGCATAGCTCTTTCCATTGCCCTTTGTGTGACTCTGAGCCTTCGTATGAGGCCCATTGTGAGCGACCACGTTTCAGTTCCGTAAGTCATCACTGGCAACACACACTGGTGAAAGACTTTAGTCTTGAGACACTGTGGTATCTTGGACGACGAGAAGATGTAGCGTAGCTTCCCGAACGCTGCCCAACCGAGCTGGATTCGCCGAGACACCTCTTTCTCGAAGTTGGACCTACCTAGTTGGACCGTTTGTCCCAGGTATACATAGTCGTCAACAACTTCGAGTGCAGAGCAACCAACTACAATTGGAGTGGGTGCGACATGAGAGTTCGACATGATCTTCGTCTTATCCATGTTCATTTTAGACCCACTTGTTGGGAAGCTCTGCTGAGGTCATTGAGCATTTTGCCCAAGTCTTCCAGGGTCTCAGCCATGACCACGATATCATCTGCGAAACGGGGGACTCTAGTGCCAAGGAATTTGGAAAATAGAATAGAATATTTGAAGAAAGTATTGCCGTCGCGATGCTTCCAACCTCTCCCGGTGAAGTGCGAAATGGACAGTTGCAGCTCAGGCTGATTTTACCTACAAAAACGTTGACCAAAAGACGTTTCGTTCTGTTTTCTTTTTCAAAACACGACAGATCTCAATAATTCTTCTTCTTCAAAATTTAGAGGAAAAGTAATAGTTATACTTTTCCTCTATTTTTTTTTCTATTATTGCTTCTATTATTTTCTACGTCTTACGTTTGTCTAATAGTCATCTGAACATCGCGGCAAAAAAGGGTTATTTTTATATCGTATTTATTTTATTAATTAAGTTTCGTAAAAAATCAAAGATGTAAGATGCACGTATAATCACGGTCTAAAATTGTAGAAAAAAAATTGCTCTAAAAGCATTATTCACGAAGAAAACAGCGGAATACGTTTGTATAGAGAAGGCACCACTAGAGTTCCCTCTTAAGGGCTGATTTTTATTTCTACTGAAAATGTTTTCCTAGGAATTAATTTTGACAGTTATTTCATACAGAAACTGTCAAACATCAATTTTATTTCTCGAATAAAAGTTTTCTTGCGATTGAAAAGTCAGCCCTTAGTGAATTAGAAAAATCATTTCTTTTTAACCGACTTCAAAAGGAGGAGGTTACTCAATTCGACCGTATATATGCTTTTTTATGTTTGGTCGCGCATAACTTCGTCATTTATGAAATGATTTTGATAGTTCTTTTTCTGTTGGAAAGAAGACGTTTCCAAGGTGGTCCCATGATAAGGATATCAGGGTTTGATGGTGGAAGACCGGAGAAAACAAGGGAAACTTTCAAAAATTGCAAGTGCGACTAGTGAATTTCTTAGCATTTTCATTAAGTATCTTAAAGCACTACAATTTAATAAATGTCACGAGTAGATCTAATGATGGAGCCGGGAGACAGTCGAAGGAACTCCTCAACAATTCACAGCAGTTACCTTGTGTTTGTGCTTGAGTAATTTGTATTGACAAGAATCTTACACCTAGATGGGTGGTGACTGTCATTAGGGAGCTGATGATGATGACAAAGGTCAGTTCAGGGAACTCCTAAACGATTTACAGTAGCTACCTTGTATTTGGACCCAATTCATTTATATTGATGAGACCTTTGCACCCATTGGGTTAAAATAATGACGGGACGGCCGTCTTTTTCAACTGTCATTGGCGATATCCGCCATTATTGGGAAATATAATTTTCAAAGAATTTCTATAATTTGTAACACGCGTTATTGGCAAAATAAAATCGTGGTATCTATTCCACAGAGGACATTGATCAAGAGTTGAGGTTGCATCTCACCAGGAAAATAGAAGAAGATATCTGACGTTGGTAAGCTGGTCTAGCAGACGAAAGATTTTAATAAACTTTCGGCAATTTATGTCAAACGAACAAATCTTTTCTCGGTGGTAGGCAACAACATCAGCCGCCGGCATAAGTTACCACCCACCAGACAAAGTCTTGCCGCCAAGCGATTCGTCGTGTTCCGGCATGATGTCTGGTGAAGCCGTACGGAGGACGGGTCTGAGCAGTTGTGTTGCGATGTGTGCCGGGTACGATGTGCCTAATGTTGTTGTGTCGGGAGTTTGGTCGTGGAGGGTCTCCAGATCATCCTCTAGCGCAGCATCGTTGGTCGTGTTGTTGGGTTAAACATTGCACCACCTCGCTCAACTGCCGTCTTCCTTCCTATTCACTCAGTTTTTTTGAGTGAATAGGCTTAATAAGCTAGTGTGCTTTACCATCAACGATTGCATCACCGCTTACCATCAGGCGGGATTGCAGTCAAGCACTAGTTTATAATTATTAAAAAAAAAAAAATAAGAATAAACTTATTTCTTTCATTGTTTTCGTTATTAAAAAGACACTTTGCTTTTACTCCTTGTAGGTTAAATATTGATTGTCAGTACTATGTTGGTCATTTTGAACCACATTTTTTATTTTTTTATTTTTATCTTTTCTGTTAGTTTTGTTTTTGTCTGACGTTAGAGCAAGTTATGTGGATTATCCTAATTATTTGGTATTGTTCATGAAATCCTTAAGCTCATTTTTTTTTTGTTTTGAATGGAGAATCATCAAATGACCTCTCCCGCTCTGGACGGAGCGGAAGGACGTGTCAGACTTTTACTGACTAAAACCCACCCGTGTTCCTTCACTTGCCTGTGCACCAGGGTCACGGTTTCTTTTTAATCAATCCGCAACCCTGACCTAATACTTAAGCTTCTTAAATTATGAGATAACCATGATTTTTGATAAGTGCATGCACTGACTCGACTGTTTCACTCAATCTGTGTGATTCATTCCTGAAAACACATGTCTCAAGTGCTGTGTTTCGTATATGACTAGTCTTCTCAGACCAGTGAGATATAAAACTCTAATCTTATTTAGATTTTAAGATGATTGACGTCTAAAACAGTTGTTACAAAACTATTTACAAAATAGAATTATGACGGAGACGCAGATTATAACTTTCATCATCATCTTCAACCTTTGTTTTATCGTTCCACTGCTGTGCACAGATCTCCTCTCATACAAAGAAGGATTGAGCGTAATCACCACGCTGCTCAATGCGGATGCTGATTTCAGACTTACAAGTCCAGGTTTCCTCAAGATGTTTTCATTCACCTTGTAATCAGCCATTGGTGTCCAAGATATACTTAGAAAGTACATATAACTTAGAAAAGTTACATTGATACTTGCCTGACTGGAATCGAACCCGCGCACTCAATACTTAAGAGTGGTGTTTTAACCACTAGGCCACCACAACTTATGATTATAACTTCAATCTTGCAAAACTACAATCCTAATCTGTAGCTATGCAAGTCTAAGACCGTAGCTCTTAGAAGGGAACAATCCCACCAAAAACTGATGATAACTTACTTCACATACAACAACAACCAACATTGATATTAGAAATTAGGAAGTATGAGCATGATATACCAAACGCACCATGTCAAATAAATAACAACCACAACACTATTCATGATGAAAAAGCCTTCCCAAATTGAAAAGATATTTCAAACCCGTGCTCTGGTACAAAATTCTCGAACATATAGACCTCGTGTAATGTGGCTTACAATGGCCCTGTATATAGCCCTTTATAGTCAGGTAGGTAGAGGCTGAATAACCTCTCGTGATTTCTCTGGAGATGTGTAGGTACCTACACCTAGTGAATGGCGGTCTTTGGGCCAATGCGTTCCGCGCTAGTATGGAGTAGGAATTTGATTTCATTTTATTTTTTTTACCTTTTTTATGTGTATCAACAAACAAAAGCTTCTTGTATTTTTTACTAATGCTTGACCACGATTCCACCTGTAAGGTGGGCCGTGATGAAATCGTTGTTGGTAAAGCGCACCAGTTTATTAAAAGCCTATTCACTTGAAGACACTTAAATTGTTGTCAGATGGTAAGATAAAAGACAAGGCGAAGCGCTTCGTCCGGATCGTGGCTGTGTCAACAATGCCGTAATATGGGTCGTCCAATGATGGAACGGTCATGGAGGAATTATGTCAAGTAATTCTCGTACAAACTCTCCAAAATGCATCCCGTAAAGCTGGCTATCCTACGCCTGTGTTCCAGGGTTTGGAGATTGTTCTTTAAAAGCTGATTTTTCGTAAATTTTCTTTCAATACAAAAGCTGTGAAATGTCAATAATAATTCCTCAGATAAATATTATTTGATCATTGAAAAATCAGCCCTAAGTCAATTAGGTACTTGTGTAAATACACACATCAAAAGTGTCTAGGGATCAAGCATTTTTATGCGGATTTCTTGAGATTGAGATGTGGCTTTGTAATAAATTTATGATTTTATAAATTTATATGGATCCTTTTTGGTGCATTTCATAATTTGAATCAGGAACTGTGAATCAAATTCGAGTAAAAGATGAAAATCAGCTGTCAATATTTTCCCTATAAAAACATACAACGCATTGAAGACATTATTAGTGCTACTGTTTCCCTACTACTGATTAAAACCAACGTTATTATGGAGCGGCGACGTCATTTAAGCAGGGAAGAAATGCTCAGAGCCGTGGGAATGATAGAAGCTGGTTCCCGGCAACGTACTGTGGCTTTAGCTCTGAATACAAGTCAGAGTGTTATCAGTCGACTTTGGACACGTTACCGAAGCACTGGTACCGTGGCTGAGCGCCATGGAGGACGGTATCGCTGCACCACACGGAGACAAGACCGATACATTCAAATCTTAACTCGAAGAGCTCCAACAATAACCGCCATGATGTTAGCCGTGAGGCTTCATCACTCTTCAGGGAACTTAATTAGCGACCAAACGGTCAGAAACCGCTTGCATGAAGTGAACCTTCATTCCCGAAGACCGCTACGGGTACCACCTATAGCAATGCACAATCGTAGGATTCGATATCAATGGGCTCTTGAACACAGAAATTGGGCAGAAGAACAATGGCGTTTCGTGTGCTTTTCTGATGAGTCTCGTTTTGGTATGAGACCGGATACAAGACGTATACGACACTGGAGAACCCCTGGACGCCAGCAGCGATTAAAATCCTGCCAGGAAGTCCATCCTTATAGTGGTGGAACCATCATGGTATGGGCGGGTATTTGGATCGGCGGAAGAACTGAGTTGATTTGGATCAGAGGCAACCTCAACGCTCAAATTTATGCTGAAACGATTGTATCAGACGTCATCGTTCCTCTACAAGTGCAAATCGGTCCCTTATTTCAGTTAATGCATGATAATGCGCGACCGCACACCGCAAGAGTTGTAAGACAGACTCTCGCCGCAGCTAACATCAATGTCCTGCCCTGGCCTGCTCAGTCGCCAGACTTGAACCCGATTGAGCATGCATGGGATATGCTACAGAGAAGAGCTCTGCCGAATATGGAGGGTATCCAGTCGCAAGAAGACCTTTTTTTGTTGTTGCAACGAACATGGGCGGCCATTCCACAGCGTGATTTGGATGAACTCATTTTGAGTATGCCAAACCGATGTTCTTGTGTTGTTAGTGTTCGCGGTAGAAACACGGATTATTAATTGTTTAAGTTACCCAATAAAATTTTAGAGAAAACTGTTATTTCAGTCTTTTTTTCGAACTTTTGTGTTAGTGGTTCAAATGTCAAATATCCCTTTATTAGGAAAATGGCAAATTTCTTTATTAATGCAAAGGTGACTTGGTTTATCGTTACTGTGACAAACGAAAACACTTATTTGATGAATCCTTAAAGAAAATTTTAATTAATATCAATCAGGAGAAAAGTTATTGCAAAAATATATGTTGATCCCTAGACACTTTTGATGTGTGTAATTTCAATAGTTAGTTATGTAGTTGCATGTTTAATCATTGTAATGTTAATATAGATATTAAATGCCACATAAAAAAGACTAGTACCTAGTTATATTATGTGTTCAATCAATATGCAAATAAATAAAATAGAAATGTCTGTAGGTATGTAAAATAAAAACTCCTCGTATCGTATCCACAGTTACGTAGAGTACATATAAAAAAAACAGAATTTGTAAAATTTTTGCCGATCTGTCTGTTTATCCCGCCTTTTCGGAGCTTATAGCTAGTTAATCTCTGAAATGGCGAAACCGATTATGATAATTATTCCAATTATTGGCATACAGCTCAAATTCTAAGGAGTAATTGATTTTAGTAAATGATTACTAATTGGATTGGATTTGGGATGTGGGGAACAATAATTTATGTTTATTAAAAAATAAACGATAAACATCCCCGTGAAAAGTGGTCTCGCGAGCACCACTTCTCTAAAAAAATCAAATATTATTTTCTTAACTAATTCTCAAGCGTCTATTATGGTCATACTCACCGACTGATTTAAAAATAATAAAAACTAAGTACTCATTAAAAAATACAGAAAAGTCTCTCTCCTTCCATAACGCAAGCATGCTTCTTAGGAAAGCCCTCGATTTCTTTACAAAACCTCACATATTACAGGAAGCTTCTTTCAGTCAGTTCATTTTACAACGACTTTCCTGAATTCCGTGTAATTTCATTACATTAACTGAGAGAAGTGCGTTTATCTTCACTCAGAATTGAGGTCCAATTCATTTAGACTTCATTTACAGGAAAATACGTTTTGATGTTCATTAAAATCAGCATTTAAGCTTTATGAAAGCACGAACATCTGTAGAGTTTAGTTGAACATTGGGACAAATTTGTTCATATTAAAGGGAACTTAATTGGCATTGGATCTATGGCCAGTTTTAGAAGTAAGTAAAAAGTCTTGACTCTTGACAATTACGTTGGGGTCTTTTTTTTAATAATTATTAACTACTGCTTGATCGCAATCCCGCCTGATGGTAAGCAGCTTGGAAACCAGGCATACAGCAATCCTTTATTATTATTTCCTAGCTCAAAAGGCATATTGTTCTATCAATGAATACCTAGAAGGACACAGAGACAGCCTCCGTGGCGTAGCGGTAGTGGACGCGGCCGCTGCGCAAGGTGGCGCGGGTTCGATCCCCGCACAGTGCAAGTATTTGTATGCATGAATATGAATACTTGCACTGGTCTGGTCGTGCCTCGGAAAGCACGTCAAGCCGTTGGTCCCGGTTGCTATACAAACATCTAGTGGCAGTCGTTACGGGTTGTTGGAGCCCTCAAAAGTCCAACAATTGGTCTAGCTGCAATGCTTCGATGTCGCCTTCGGGTTGTGGAGGTCAGACGGCAGTCGGCACGGAAAATGTCGAAGCTTAGCCAAAATCAGCAGTTAGACTGGTAAAGCGGACCCCAGACTCTAAAGTGATGATGATGGAATGAATACCTAGAAGACAATGAAAGATCTGTAGATAAATATGTGGACTAAATGTGTGTGTTATTGTCACTATTATCTATTTAATTTTAGTTGTGCTCGATTTTTATAATTGTACATATTTCAATTTAATACTCATAAGATAAGCTAGTTGTTTGCAAAATCGTTAAGTTTGTTTTAGAATATTATAAGTTATTTATGTATTATTAGTTATAAGCGAAAGTTGAGTGTCTTCAAGGCTGGAGTGAATAGGCTCTTAATAAACTAGGGCGCTTTACCATCAACGATTGCGTCACTGCTTACCATTAGTCAGGATTGCGGTCAAGCGCTAGTTTTAATTTAAAATAAAATAAATAAAAAAGTTATCTTGTTATTTAAATTTCAGTTAAATTTAATTCTAACATGTACCTATATACCTATTTCTACTAATATTTGTACGCCATTAATGGCAAAACATAGAGATCACCATAATTATTATAACACCAATTTTTATACTTATCTATGTTTTACAAATAAAAAACTTTAAAACACACTACAAACTTGCAAAAAATCGGCTACTTCCATCAGTTCTATAAATATCCCAATCTGACCCAGTTATTTTACTGGTTAGTAAATAATTATTTCCTTCGTTAGAATATTCAGCGGAATGAGTTTATGAATCATTCCTTTACTTTGTCGGCGAT
This sequence comes from Sesamia nonagrioides, assembly GCA_017933935.1. Lineage (NCBI taxonomy): Eukaryota > Metazoa > Arthropoda > Insecta > Lepidoptera > Noctuidae > Sesamia > Sesamia nonagrioides. The sequence goes on along the minus strand of JADWQK010000667.1, from coordinate 175,278 downwards.
TTACTTATACAGGAAATCTGTTTTCCGTTGGTTTAGCTTGGATCATAGACTTCGGTCTGCGGCAGACGTGCTTTGAGCAGAAACTAATTGCAAGAGAGCCATACAACATGGATGTAAGATCTATAGAAGAGTGGGGAATTGGGAAAGGGGTAGCAAAACAAACCCTAGGGTAATATTTTCTGTGGGTAATGAAAGATTCGATTCTTTTTTAACCGACTTCAAAAAAATGGAGGTTATAAATTCGACCCGTATGTAAGCCGTATTGTATGTATGTATGTTTTTATGTTTGTGCGCGCATATTTCCGGAACTACAATTCCGATTTGAGTAATTCTTTTATTGTTGTACTCTGCATTGTTCAACTTAGCGAATACTATAAGTTTCATTAAAATCGGTTCAGTAGTTTTGAGTTAGGGATTTTTTTCGTATTGATGAGAACTTATTCTAACATGGGTTAATGGCTGCCACTATTATTATCAGGTGAAAAATGTAATTTTCGAATTTCGATTAAGACACTGAAAAGCATGAAATAAAAACTTTAAAAAAATAGAAAAGGACTTGGTGTCTCGAGGTGTCTGTTGTTTAGCTCGCCACCGACTTCTAGAGCCATGAGAAAAGTAAAATTATTTTTTCCTTTTAAGTGTTTTTTTGAAGTCGGTTTCTATCTTTTTTTTTGTAAAAAGATTTTATCTCATTTTATGTGTAATTTAGAATAAATGGAACTTTGAATTGATATCATATAAGTTTATGCGCGGATGAGGCTGTTACTATCGTTACGAGTAAGTTGAACCTGGATGAGGCTGGCACAGGGGCCAATGGATTGTGACAAGAAAAGAGAGGCCTATGCTCAGTAGTGGGTGAACTCGAACTGAAGATGATGATGGTTAAGTCCTTTACTAGGCATTTTACTACCCAACAAAATCTCAAATGTTATAGATAAAGAAAAATAAATAGAAATATGTTACTTATTACCATTAATTAGGAACAATCACGAAATATAGGAATACCTAGTTGATGTAATATATTACCTGATTGGGGATTTGTGATCGTGAAATTGTTGCAAATTGCTAATAAAATTTGATATGTGAATTTAGCACAGACACAAAAATACCAGTATGATGCATTGTAAGAATTACCATAATATTCTTAACAAAAGTACTGATGCTTTTTTTCTTCATAATAACGAAGTTTAGTTAACAACGAATAATTGTGAATCACATTTGAACATAGTACAAACTAAAACCAATTTTTTGCCTTGTGTCATATATTTTTCCAATGTTTCGATATTCTACGTGGAACACCTCTATTTCACTACCTACGTGGGTACTATTTGGATCTAACAGGATTATGATTGGATCTTTCCAGTACTCTTAATAAGATATACATCAATTTCATATTCGTATATATCATACCGCGCTCAAAATTTCTTCTCCAGTCAGCACCTCTAACATTTTGAAGGTAATGCACCATCCAGTAATTTTATTTCCCCAACTTGGCCCCCTGGATTAAAGCCAACGAAGATGTTTGGTGTAGTCCTGAATAACTAGACGCTGCCAGTATTCCGTTTTGCAATAATACCGAAATACGTGGCCAGATCCGTGATTACCGGGTCGTGACGTCACGGTCATATGGACAATCGCTTTTGATGTCTTTCTCAGCCGGATTACGACCGGCTATGACGTATGCGTGATTGGATTTCTAATGTATTGACGGAAAGCTCATAATAATGGTTGGTGTATGAACGGCAGATACCTTTGAGGCCAATGGAAATCGTGTGGTGGCTTTGATATCTCTGGATGTTTGTGTGTGCTCTATGATTTTGTACCTATGCGGTATAACTTTAGAACCACTAGTTTTGATGGGTGCTTTTATGTACATATGAGCTTATTAAGAGCATTCATTTAACATACGAAAATCACTTTCATATCTTTGCTCACAAATCCTTATCAAATATTTACATGTCTGTTCGTATTAGGGATTATCTATCATTATCGTATTAGAAGTGAGTAACTTTCCAAGTAACCACAATTCACAGGAAATTTAATCATTTTGCATTTCCAAGTCCTACTTGGAAATGCAAAACGAGTAGTTTTCCTCTAACAAAAATTTAAAACTTTAAAAACAGAGTTCTTAGATATTTGGAAGAAGTTCTATTACACATGATTTTTCCTTCAGGCATTCTGCTGAGTGGTTAGTCGGTTAAAATCTAATATATAAAATTCTCCTGTCACAGAGTTTGTCCTTGGACTCCTTCAAAACGTCTAAACCGATTTTAATGAAATTTCTTATATACATGATTCGTTAGGCCTGAGCATAGGTATTTATTTATTTTAGGAAATCTAAAAAGCGCGATATAACCGAACTCCACGCGGGCGAAGCCGCGGGCGGAAAGCTAGTTATTAAGGCGCTGTGCTCAGTAAAAATAGGCTTCAAAAGACAGTTTTTTAGCCAAATGTATACATTTCAGAGCAGCCAAAAATTTATATGTTAATCTTGATTATATGTAACAGGAAACCATTGTTTTCAAAACACGTTTTGAATTAATTTTCTCGATAGAAAAAAATCCTAAAGTAACCCCTAAAATTGAATTTATAACAGTTGTAACTATATTATTAATCATCAAATCTTGATAAAATTGAGAAGAGCGATGTAAAATATAATAGTAAATGAAACCATTGTTTTTGTTTATCGATTTAACTAAGATATTCTAAAATAAATAATGTATTTAATGATAAATAACGTGAACGAAACGTCGCTCCATCGCGGCGTCCATTGCCTTCTCTTTCACTTCTATGCTTAGCGACAGTGACCGCTGAGGCGAGCTGCTTGACAGAAAATAATTATATTTACGTGTCTGTTTGTTGATGAATAATCATATTTCGTTTTTGCCCGGGTTCAAACCCCAGGTTTAGATTATATGCTTTTTGTAGATTTTAATTGAAATAAATTCTTTTTAATTTACTGTTGTATTTTTGCCGATATTTTATTTAATTTTTTTCTGTAATTATTCTTTCTTTTTACTTTTTCGCGGCAAATTTTTCTTGACCTGTAAGTGTTCGGGTTCAAACTCCAGCTTTACGTTGTATGCTTTTTGTTGGATTTCTTATTTGCAATTGTTTTTTTTAAATTATTATTAATTTAGCCGATTTTCTGTATTTTTCGTAGTAATTGTTCCATCTTTTTAAATATATTCTTTTTGTAATAATTATAATGCAAACTAATATTTAAAATCAATTCGTTATAATTTTATTTCTACAAATTTCTAGAAATTAATAATAAATAATAATAATAAGCCTTTATTTAACCATGAATTTCTTAGTTCATAATATAATTCAACAAAAGAAAAACAATAAAAATAACAGTTAATTTGATAATAGTTCAAAACAGTAAATTTAGATTTCATTTTGTTGCATTATTCATGGCCCCTTTCAGTATAGGCCTCCTCCAAGTGCCTCCATCTATTTCAATCTTTTTGTGTTGTGTCATCATTCTTAGCACTCGTACAAACCCGACTTCGATAAGAGTTGCAGTTTTGAAGAAAAAATCTTTTATTTTTTTAAATATCCGAAAATGTATTTTTTTTTAACAGTTACTCTAAACAGCTGTTTATAAATAGTAATTTCTAGAAATGATATATTTCTAACAGTTTCATGAAAAAAGGAAATAACACAAAAAATTTAAGCAGAACGGACAAAGCGCATTATAAAAATAAAAAAGAAAACAAAAGTAATAATAAAAAATGAAAATATGTAATAAATATACATTTTCGAAAATCGCAAGGTAAAGTAAACGGATGCGGGATTCGAACCTGGTGCTCGCCACGGATGTCTAATGCGAACCGGGACTGTGACGAACAGGGCCAACCATGCTTCGCGGTTGGGTTGTGAAATTACGCTTCTAAATGTAGATGGAATAGAAAAGAAAAACAATAAAAATAACAGTTAATTTGATAATAGTTCAAAACACTAAATTTAGATTTCATTTTGTTGCATTATTCATGGCCCCTTTCAGTATAGGCCTCCTCCAAGTGCCTCCATCTATTTCAATATTTTTGTGTTGTGTCATCATTCTTAGCACTCGTACAAACCCGACTTCGATAAGAGTTGCAGTTTTGAAGAAAAAATCTTTTATTTTTTTAAATATCCGAAAATGTATTTTTTTTACCAGTTACTCTAAACAGCTATTTATAAATAGTAATTTCTAGAAATGATATATTTCTAACAGTTTCATGAAAAAAGGAAATAACACAAAAAATTTAAGCAGAACGGACAAAGCGCATTATAAAAATAAAAAAGAAAACAAAAGTAATAATAAAAAATGAAAATATGTAAAAAATATACATTTTCGAAAATCGCAAGGTAAAGTAAACGGATGTGGGATTCGAACCTGGTGCTCGCCACTGATGTCTAATGCGAACCGGGACTGTGACGAACAGGGCCAACCATGCTTCGCGGTTGAGTTGTGAAATTACGCTTCTAAATGTAGATGGAATAGAAAAGAAAAACAATAAAAATAACAGTTAATTTGATAATAGTTCAAAACAGTAAATTTAGATTTCATTTTGTTGCATTATTCATGGCCCCTTTCAGTATAGGCCTCCTCCAAGTGCCTCCATCTATTTCAATATTTTTGTGTTGTGTCATCATTCTAAGCACTCGTACAAACCCGACTTCGATAAGAGTTGCAGTTTTGAAGAAAAAATCTTTTATTTTTTTAAATATCCGAAAATGTATTTTTTTTTAACACTTACTCTAAACAGCTGTTTATAAATAGTAATTTCTAGAAATGATATATTTCTAACAGTTTCATGAAAAAAGGACATAACACAAAAAATTTAAGCAAACGGACAAAGCGCATTATAAAAATAAAAAAGAAAACAAAAGTAATAATAAAAAATGAAAATATGTATAAAATATACATTTTCGAAAATCGCAAGGTAAAGTAAAGGGATGTGGGATTCGAACTTGGTGCTCGTCTAATGCGAACCGGGACTGTGACGAACAGAGCCAACCATGCTTCGCGGGTGGGTTGTGAAATTACACTTCTAAATGTAGATGGAATAGAGAATGGTTGGTATAGATTTAATAGAACGTGCGTATTTCTCGATGCACGACGCATCACGCATCGATGTACTCGCGCGGAGCGCCCCGCGCCCCGCAGTGGGCGGGGCTAGTCGTGTCCCACTTCGTCTGCTTCACCCCCTCAAATACCTAAAAGTTGGCTATTCACAGCGTCTTAATACATAGTAGATTAAAATAATGACAAACACAAAACTGTAAATTGAATCTATTTGAAATAAAGTAATTGCTATGGTGCCAGGTGTAGGAAGGAGTTTGAAGCCGAAAATATAATATTTATCCAATTTTTTTGGCATTTCACGTAATTTTAAAATTATTCGCAGTTTGAGGGGAATAAACGTTGCCTCAGGCTTGGAATATCTCCTATATCGTGGATAACACATCCACGATATAGGAGATAAATTCACATACACATACAGCCAGATCCGGAACAACTACTTGTAGGTCATATAATTTTTTGTTCCGTGCAGGCATCGAACCCACGACAGGCAGCGCAGCAGCTTAACGATTTATGTCAAGGTTTTCGCTGAGACAGGATTGCGACTAGTTTTTGAAGTTTTTTAATTACGTTACGTTTATTGTAAATGTATTTTGCCATAACGGATCAAAATTGCAGCATTATAATTATCACTGTTTTGTTTGTAACGTTCGTGTTATTCAATCTCTGATGTTTTCGGTAAATCTGCATATTTATCGAAAATCATTTCAGTTCATACCTACAATGGTTAGTTATAGGTAGCGCAAAAGCACAACAGTGCGGTGGGATTTGACTGTCACTGAGACTTCATAGTCCCACAAATAGGGATGTATCCAAGGTATGAATATTAAAAAAATAATTAGCCCGTCTTATAGATAACTAGCTTCCCGCTCGCGGCTTCGCCCGCCTGGAGTTCGGTTATATCGCGCTTTTTAGATTTCCCTCGGGAACATCAAATTTTTCCCGGATAAAAGGTAGCCTATGTCCTTTCTCAGGGTCTAAATATTGTGCCAAATTTCATCAAAATCGGTTGAGAGGTTTAAGCGGGAAAGCGTAACAGACAGACAGACGGGCAGACAGACGAGAGTTACTTTCACATTTATAATATTAGTATGGATAAAAAAAATTAAGACCCGTATTTTTTATTTTGTCGAAATCACCAAAAACTACTCAGATATAGCGTATTAAAATTACACAGTGGGGGCTCACGCAGTCATGCCGTGGTATATTTTGTACCACGGCGTGACGTCATGCGACATTTCAAATCAATATATCTTCCTAAGTATTTAAATGAAATAAAAAATACGTATTCAATATTTTTTTAAATCTATCTGATGGACATTAAATTATTTTTTAGGATAAACTACAATTCGTCTAAAGAACGTAATGAATGTGGGTGAACTGTCAAAAAGTAAATTACTATCGATTGACATGTGTGTGACGCAATTACTTATGTCAATGCTATGGTTCTTAATTAATAATCGTGACTGCAGGCGGCGTGAGTCACATCTCTCTCTTCACTTCATCCGGTCTCAATTAGTTACTTGCATTAGTCCCAAAACACTGGCTTCTATTCAATTAATTCAACTGGAACATGTAAACAGTAATTTAGTTGCATCGTTACCCATCGCAGTGGTCGGGCCGCGGCTTTCATAGCGAGCTCGGATTAGTCTGCAATTAGAAACACCATGGCGGAGGAAAATCTCTCTATACTTGGATATAGGCGGTTAGGACTGACCTCAAGTTACAGCTGCTAGTTACAGTAAGTTACTTTCGTTGAAAAACCTTTAGTTTTACTAGCGACCCGCCTCGGCTTAGCACGTGGACAAATGATATAGGTACCTAAGCCTTCCTCAAGAAACGGTGGCCCTTCAATAAAAATAATCAGCCATCAGGCAATATCTGACTTTGCAAGATACATCGACCTTATTGTCCATGGATAGCCAGTTCCACCACCTTCAAACAGAATGAAAGCCTACCGGGGTAGCCAGTTTGTTCAAAATATCGGGGACCATCCCCGGCCCACTCACTCCGCGGTTTAAGCAAAGAAGCGCTCAAGTAGCAGGCGGCCGGTAGGGGTGCGAGCGGCACGCTGATTTTTTCTGATGTTCAGTTTTGAATAAGTCGTAATATCTCCTGAATGAAACAACCAAATCCAATAATTCAAAAAGAGATCTGCTGCTACTAAAATTACCTTTAATATGACGTAGTTTGTTTGGATAAGGATTAATAATATGGAACAAATAGTGGGCTTTGATTTCGACTGGCAATTAACTTTTCAAATTTAAAAAAGTAGAGATAATGAAGAAACTATAGTAGGTAGACATATAATGTCACAGACTTTTTTGTAGGCATTTGTAAGGTCTACAATACTGTAGTACATTATTTTGATCTATCTCATAGGGTTCAGCTAGCGTTTGCAATCAGTACGCTCAAAAAAATGTTTCTTTTTTTGCGACATGTGTTAGAAACCTCAAAAATTATCAGTGTTCCTTTGATATATTATGCGTATTATATACATAAAAACCTTCCTGAATTCCTTGAATCACTCTATCTATTAAAAAAAAAATCCGATGCATAGTTTTGAAGATTGAATCATACAATGCGGCATAGGGAAAGTAAAAGTGACTTTGTTTTATAATATGTAGTGACGCCTGAATCGCCGAGATGTTTGGCAGAAGTGCTTGGCCCTATTGTAAACCCACTATTCGCACTCAAAAGGGAGCGAACCTATTTCCACCAACTTGCCAAAAATCCTGACTCCGGGCTGCTCGCAGAAAACCATTTGGAATATTGATGGTATGTGTGTGTAAAAGGCTTTTTATTGAGGGGTCTCTTTTCAATTTCAGGTTCTATGCGAGTTGTACAAAAGATACGACGGAGGTGCATGGGAGCCATTAGAGTATAATTGATAAACACGAAAATAACTACATGATGCGAGGCGAGAACGTATATTTTATTATTGTGGTTATATGTGGTTTAATCTATACTCTATACTAATATATAAAGCTGAAGAGTTTGTTTGTTTGTTTGAACGCGCTAATCTGAGGAACTACTGGTCCGATTTGAAAAATTCTTTTTTCGTTGGGTAGCCCATCAAGGTTTTAGGCTATATAATACTACCATTAATCCAGGAAGGCTTTATTCTATACTAGCTTTCCGCCCGCGGCTTCGCCCGCGTGGAGTTCGGTTATATCGCGCTTTTTAGATTTCCCTCGGGAATATCAAATTTTTCCAGGATGAAAGGTAGCCTATGTTCTTTCTCAGGGACTAAAGATTATCTGTGCCAAATTTCATCTAAATCGGTTGAGAGGTTTCAGCGGGAAAGCGAGACAGACAGACAGACAGACAGAGAGACAGACAGAGTTACTTTCGCATTTATAATATTACTAGCTTTCCGCCCGCGGCTACGCCCGCGTGGAGTTCGGTTATATCGCGCTTTTTAGATTTCCCTCGGGAATATCATTTTTTTCCGAGATAAAAGGTGTATGTTCTTTCTCAGGGTCTAAAGATTGTCTGTGCCAAATTTCATCAAAATCGGTTGAGAGATTTAAGCGGGAAAGCGTAACAGACAGACAGACAGACAGACAGACAGACAGACCGACAGACAGACAGAGTTACTTTCGCATTTATAATATTAGTATGGATAACATCACGCTGCGAACAATAGGAGCGCGGCATATAAGCGGGTGAAACTGAGCTAGTGTTTAATATTTGTGGTTCTTTATAACATAACATCACGCCTGTGTTCGTCGAAGGACTAGACAGAAGTATAAGTAATAGCACATCATCCATTTCGCCCGTTGTGTTAAAGATCATCGATAGAATAGTTCTAGTATAAAGGAGATTTTCACCAAGCAGCTCGCACTGCATTGAATAGTAGAAAATAGCAACGGTTGCGGTCCCAGCTCCCAGCCGACCGCATCCAGCGCGATGTCAACACATAGAGCGGCTCCGTACCATGGCGTATGATCGTATCCGTTTTTGAACCCAGCCATAGTCAAATACCGAAAGGATTCGATCAGCTATTGGAGTCGATCGCTCGTAGCTGCATGCTTTTAGTTACGATCCCGTGTCGCGGAAGACTCCCGCGCTCTTGTTACCTACTTTAAATATGGTGTACACAATTATAATAATAATCTTTATTTTAAAAACCAAATTAATTTTTTCATCTCAATCAGACATAAAAAAAGAACTAAAACAATTAAGTACAACGCTATGCATTTTAAGACAGAGTGACCGTCTGTGTCGGTGCTGGTATAAACTGTTTTACAGACACAGGCGACTACCTCATTACAATTATTCATTCACAATTTGCTGCACTTGGGAAAACTCCTAAGTTTTGGTAGGTATAATTAAGACTTAGTTTATCATTATCACTTACAAGCGGCCGCCAGCGACTTCGTTCGCGTGTAGATAGTTATGTCCCGATTTCGCAACATTTTTTGTTACTGCTATGCTCCTATGGGTCATAGGGGGATGTTATATAGCCTAAAGCCTTCCTGGATTAATAGGCTATCCAACGCAAAAAGAATTTTGCAAATCGGACCAGAAGTTCCTGAGATTAGCGCGCACAAACAACAAACAAACAAACTCTTCAGCTTTATATATTAAGTATAGATTAAAAATATAAGCAAGGACTGGGTGTGTGCGATGTAGATGTAAGTGTGGGTGTGTATAATGTGGGTGAATACGTGAGTGTGTGTATTTGTGGGTGCGTGTGTGCAGGAGCAATTTAAATCTGATTTTAGATATGTAGGTACGTTAGCAATCTTTTTTTGCAAAGAGTTTTTGATCAATTGACTATCGTTTAAAGGTTGTACAATCCGTGTCGATTCGATGCGATGCAAGACGTTTCGTAGAAATCATCTTTTGGGCACACTCTGGATTCAAGCCATATGGAGTGACATCTACTTATACGTATATATTAAAGTTCTTCCTTTTCCACAGATAAGACAGTTGAGAGGAGTTAGACTCCTCCAAGCTGTCCTACATCGAGATGGGGTCAAGTTCCCGAGCCTTTTCTCTCAATTTCACCCTCTTTGAAGACTTTATCCGTCGTTTAAGTCAGTGCTTAATTATGTATGACGGTTCCCTGTGTATCCCAAGCCTTGAGCACCAGCCTATTAAAATCTTGGAAAGTTATTCCGTTAAAGTTAGCTTTTATCATTTTGTTGATGGCTGTTTATTATGGATCTGTGCCAGTATGTTACATTGTGGAGTGAATGTTTTTTTACTGAAATAAGATTTTAGTTAAAACTAAATTTGTACCGAACTGTAAGTAGGTAAATTTAGACGGTTAGCGTAATTATGTCTATCTGATATTTTACATTAGGTACCCTCCGAAGTTATTTGGCATTTTTTAAATCACATATAGGCACTACTTTCCTTCTTTTTTAAAAAAAAATATAAACTATTGCTTGACTGCAATCCCGCCTCATGGTAAGCAGTGATGCAATCGATGTTGGTAAAGCGCACTAGTTTATTAAGTCTATTCACTTAAAAACTAAGGAATAGGAAGGATAACGGTAGTTGAGCGAGGTGATCCGTGCGCAGTTTCTGGCCTGCCATCGGACGCGTCCCCAGGTGGCGGATAGGGGAACGGCCCCCAGATATGGGGGTTACCGGTTTACCGGCGCAGACCAAAACCAGAAGTGGGGACCGCTTCGGCGGACACATGTGCGGCAGGTCGGCCACCACTCCAGGTGGCTGACGTGACCCGAACTCCGGGTCACCGTCGGGCAACCCGGTCTCCTCATTGAGAGAAGCTGGGGGCCCCGTTTGCCTCCGGGCAAACGAGTGGGGCTAAGAGGAAGGCCACCTCGCTAAAAAACCCTTGGCTGCTGCGTCTTCTCGCACTGGAAAACGTACCCAGTCCGGCCCCTCCTTATGGGGGGACCATTGTGGGCCCGCCTTTTGGCGGGAATCGCCGGTGGGGGATTGGTTGTTCAGGCTGTGCCGATTTCCCATGACCCCGCCACTCAGGCGATGTCGTTGTGCCGCTGTGGGTTTAGTGGGTATTCTCGGCTTTGGCTGGGCGAGTCCCACACACGCTCTTCGGGGTACGGTGCGTAAATACATTACCACAGCGTCAAAAAAAAAAGGTGATGCAATGTTAAACCCAAGACCAACACGACCAAACGATGCTGCGCTAGAGGGAGATTGATCTAGAGACTCTCCACGACCAAACTCCCGACACAACAACATTTGGCGCATCGCAACGCAACACAACTGCTCAGACCCGTCCTCCGTACGGCTTCACCAGACATCATGCCGGAACACGACGAATCGCTTGACGGCAAGACTTTGTCTGATGGGTGGTAACTTCTGCCGGCAGCCGATGTTATGGCCTACCACCGAGAAATATCCTTGTTACAAACAAACGAGAAATATACTTGTACAATAAACTAAACTTATTTTAATTTCAGTGCATTTTTTTTTTATTTTACTAAAGAATAGACAGACGATACATATTATGTACTTTAGTCCTGACAATTTAGTCCGCACCTGATGTAAATTGACGTCACTAAAATGTGTATTGATTTTCTTAATTTGGTAAAACTAAACTAAGGTAGCAGTAGCTGTTACGGGGTTCACGAAGGCCGATGCCTCCTGAGTCAGGGTTGCATGTCTGTTAAAAAAGAAACCGTGGCCCAGGTGCACAGGCAAGCGAAGAAACAGCGGTGGGTTTTATTCAGTAAAAGTCTGACACCGCCCAGAGCGGGAAAGGTCATTTGATGATTTCAAATTCCCAACAAAAAAAAAAAAGGTGCAGTAGCTGAATGATTGAATGCTGCGTTGCGTCTCGTGGGTTCGATTCCCGCACGGAACAAATATTTGTATAGCCTAAAGGTACTTGTTCCGGGCCTGGCTGTTTGTGTATGTGGGTTTAAATATTTGTAAACACACCCACGATACAGGAGTAAACCCTGGTGTGGGACAACGTCTTTTTTTTCAAATGTATATCTTCTGTCCTTTTCTTAGTGAAATATATGTTAAGACAAAGATGTACTGTTCTTATACTTACAGTTTAATTTATGCGCAAGAGCATGTTTTCATTGACTAATATTTGGTTTTGTTAATAACGTTTTGAAAATAGTAAATAATCTCAATATATCATCACAACTAAAGTATTAATATAAGTAATACAAAATAGAAACAACGACAACATTTTGCCTTTTGAAAAAAGATATATCTTGTTCATGACCCCACATTGTTTCTATTTTGTTTGGATGTATTGTATTTCTCAGTACAGTGGCGGCGTAAAGGGGGTGCGGTGGGGGCGGTCCGCCCCGGGTGCCAAGCATCCAGGGGTGACAAAATCTTACTTAAGATCTACAATGAGCCAAACACGACTTTCCAGTCTATCCATATTGTCCATTGAAAAAGAGAGGAAAGTAAATTTTGATAATGTTAATGAGTCATCATCATCATCATCTCAGCATATAATCCCGGTTGCATCCGCGGCTTTCGCGTTGAAGCCCAGGGTCCGCTTTTCTACACTTACTCCTCCATTTCGCACGATCTCTGGCATCCCGTGGTGTGAGATTGTTAGCACGCATGTCATCTCTTACCACGTCAAGCCAGCACTTCTTTGGTCTACCTCACTTGTTCGGGCCCATGTCAAGACATTTGTTACCCACGTAACATGCCGGTTTTCGTAAGACGTGACTGTACCAGCGTAGGCGACCCTCTTGAAGTTTGCTATGTCACGGACACGAAGACTGCCACGGATGCGGAAGTTCCTGATGCGGACTTTCCACGTAACTCCACAAATCCACCGCAGCATGTTCATCTCCGTGACACCCAGCTCCTGCTTGTGTCGCTCAAGCACAGGCCATGCCTCACTGCCATACAGAAGAACAGGCCTAATGATGGTCTTATAGACCTGTCCTTTAAGTATAACCGGCATTTTGGAGTCACAAAGGACACCTGTCACCTCACGCCATTTTGCCCAAACTTCGGAAATGCGTGCCTTAACGTCGCAATCAATGTCACCGGTCGCGTGGAGCACAGACCCCAATTATTTAAACTGGTCTGTGCACTCAACCATGTCTCCGCCTATGCACAAAGACATAGGGTCTGTCGTGTTGCTGACCATGTACACCGTCTTCGCCACATTGAGTTTAAGACTTCCGTTCTCAAGCGAATTCTTCCACACATACACCCGCTGCACCAACCTTTCCCTGTCCGCGTCTGCCAGCGCGATATCATCAGCATACATGAGCAGCTAGGGAGGTTGCTCATGTGAATTCTTGATGCCGTCTGATAAGACGTCCAAAATCTCGCTGAACAGAAACGGACTAAGGACGAATCCCTGGTGAACTCCGACGGTGATGGGGAAGGGTTTAGTGTCGCCAACAACGGTCCTAATAACGGAATCGGAATTGAGGTACATGTCTCGAATTATGTCAACATAGGCTTCAGGTACCCCTTTGGACCTCAGTGCCCACCAGATCAGCATATGCAAAGGCGTGTTCTTCGATCTGTTTCTCTCCATGGTGATCCTTAGGGCGAAGATAGGGTCCATGGTTCCGTACCCTGGACGGAACCCATATTAACACGTCGAGACAGCACACTCCTGCTGGATCCGGGAGTCTAAAATCCTCTCAAAGATCTTCATGGTGTGGGACATGACCTTTATACCGCGGTAATTACCACACTCCTGTACCGAGCCCTTGCCTTTGAAGACTCGAGTGATAATACTCAGCCTCTATTGGTTCGGGATTTTGCCGTACAGGAGCATGCGGTTCAGGAAGTTCGTTAGCATGCCCACACCACGAGGACCCATCGCCTTCCAGTCATCAATGGGGACTCCATCAGCTCCGACAACTTTCCGATTCGCCATGCGACAAAGAGCAGTTTGGACATCCTCAGGCGTTATCGGGGGCATAAATCCAAGGTTCGGAGGGAGTTCCGGTGATAATGTCGTTGAGTGTTTTAGCAAAATAAAGTCACGTAAACACGTTTAATATTTGTCGTTTTATTTTGAGGGTGCTAGATAGAAAGTCGCCCCGGGTGCCAACCTATGCTACGCCGCCACTGTCTCAGTACGTCTGTTAAAACAATAAAAATATACCAGGGTAATTGAGTAACACTCTATCAGTAGCAATGGGCTTCATTTTGATAATTTAAGAATATTCGTTACGTAGTTTAAGTTTTTGAGTAAACAACGTAATACAACGTAAATATTTTCCGAAGATATGGAGCAATAGTTAAGCAACATGCTTCAAATTCTTTCGAATTGAGAATAACAGTGTGTTACACAATTAGGGTACAGTTTCAATTAGATTTAACCCTTCCAAAAATATTTTTGTTTTTTTTTAAGTTTTATACTTGCAACGTAATTTTTGGTTTATGTGAAACCGGAATACAGTTTGTTCGGAATAGGCAACTGAATCGATTCCAATTATTTTTACACCATGTTATATTTTTTCCTAAATACATTTAGAACTTGTTGCGGAGTGGTTACCGAGTGGTTACGATAGCACTTGCACACGTGCTACAGCTGACGCCAGAGATCAACGCATCGCGCTCGCCCGCCCGAGCGGAGCTTTGATCATATTTTTGTTGGGACAACCGAGTAGAATAGCAAGCTCATAACTTTGTGGTTTCTCATTATATCTTTTTGAAATTTTGTAAATAGATTCTTTACTTAAAAATATTGGACACGTGTTTCGGGTTTCACATAAACAAAAAATAATGTTATACAATATGTAAAGAAAACCCTGTCCGACCCGTGAAGGTATTGTTAGGTATCGATAACTGATTCTACTAATGCCCACAAAGACAGGCAAAACTTAAAAAAAAAATCCCCCTAAAAAAATAAATATTATTTCGCAAAAAAAGGTAACTTAATACATGTGCGATAAGCAACCCCTTCCGCGGGCGGCGGGGGGCAGGGCACGCGGCACCTGTGACGTGGTCGCGTCGCTATTCGTTTATAATAATACCGGTGTTGTCACGTTTTTAAAAATTACCAAATTTCGGGGAAATTGGAATTAATGCCCGGGAAAAAAGGATTATTTCAAAATTCATTAGTATTGTTACTATGATGATTATGTAAAATTTTATATTATATTTAGTCATGTGTTTACCTAATCTTTATTATCCTTATGGGTCGGACAGGGTTTTCTTAACATATTGTATACGTATACAGGGCGGGGCAGGGACATGTATGCGCAAACAGTAACCAGAAATACAGCATGTGATGTCCCTCCAACATTGAAAGGAACTGTCTAATACGAAAGTACACACAAGTACAATACCTACACGGTCAAAATGTATGAAACAGCAGGTTTATTTTAATTTTGTTGGTGATAAAGGTTATTTTTTAATGTTATAAACTAATACTTGACCCCGATCCTGTTTTTTGATAAGCAGTGGTGCAATCGTTGATGGTAAAGCGCACTAGTTTATTATGAGCCTATTCGCCCTAGCCTTGATGTCACTTACATTGTAATCTGATCAAATTGTTCCAGTCCTTCGTTGTTCCAGTCATGCTCACTCAAATGTCTTGCTGATGGTGGCGCGTGTTGTTGGGTCATTTGGTTCCCTTCAATATGGTTGAGCTAAGTGGGGCTGATGCGCGCGTCATGCTCGTGAACGGGGGCCGTCAGTGGAGACTGGTCATCTCTTAGCTATCAGTGGGCTTAATGTATTTTCTACATTTTAATTAATTTTACACTGTGCTCACATGATAGAAGCAACATAAATATGTAACGAAGAAATGTAACCCATATATTATGGTTTTAAAAGAGTGTCCATGGAGTTTCTTGCACGTTCTTCTCCATAGAGATCTACGCTTTGGAACGTGCAATTTAGCTTCACTTTTCTTGGAATGACCGATATTGATTATTCAAAAGTACCTACCAAGTGATGGTTAATTTGAAATAAACAATTTTGATTTCGATGTACTCGATATAATTAAAGGACGACAGGAAACGCCTGGACCCTATATATATAATGTACTCTGTGTTACCTACGTTTTAATTCCATATAACTCCAATTATGTAATGAAAGATTACAATTGCTATAACAGATTTCCACAGCTTATATCAAATATACACGCATCACAATAACTCATCGTATTTCCAAATTGATTTCCAATACGTAACCACAGAAGTAACAGAACATGTTCAAAACCACCCAACAAACAAATGATTGAACATGTAGTTGCGGTCGATTAGTATAAATATGTACTGAAATTGAACTAAACAGTCAGATAATTCGGCATCATGGAATAGTGATGATTGGCCACAGGCCTGTGGTAGACCACAAGCAGACCTGTGGACTATCATCACTATAATCTCTGATTAGTCTGGTTACCGCTGTGCTAGGTTTTGTTTGCGTACGAGATTAGCCTGACCGGTCATTATATTACTAGAGTAATTCGGACCATCATTATAGGCAGTGGTGTAAGCCGGATTACCTAAATGATCTGTGTTTTGGTTTGTGGTGGAATAGTTAATCTATATCTATACTAATATATAAAGCTGAAGAGTTTGTTTTTTTTTTGTTTGAATGCGCTAATCTCAAGAACTACGGGTCTGATTTGAAAAATTCTTTTTGCGTTGGATAGCCCATTAATCCAGAAAGGCTTTAGGCTATGTAACTTTACGCTGCAACCAATAAGAGCGCAGCATAACTAAGTCCACGCGAACGACCTCGCTGGCGGCCGCTGGTAATTAATGTTGGGCCAGTTTCTCTGGGATGGATTATCTATACATGCACACATAAATAAACTATTTGACAGTCACTTTGGTGCTTAAAATCTAAGACGCGTAAATGTTTTCCCTTCAATATGAATTTGTGTACACACATAACCGTCAAGAAGAAAAATGTTAGAGTAAAATCTTTCAAGGGCCCTAGTTATTTTTGACCGTTTTAGCCAATACCTGTGGTTTCTAAATAAATGTAGGTAGGTATGTTAGTAATTGCAATAAAAACTTTATGCAAAAAAAAAAAAAAGTAACAAAAGTAACCGATTTCCAAAACAACACATGTCATCGTCATGGTGTCTTTGTTAGTTTTTGTCATAGATTTAGGATTTCATTGCTGGTTTTTGTATATTCGTTTTTGCTACCGACTTCCGAAATTAGTTTTTTTTTCAGTTGTGTTTTGGAAGACGGTTGCTTTATTTATTTATTTGTAAAAATTTTTGTTTTAAACTTTTTAGTTGTGAAAAAATAGATTTACAAAATATAAGAAAAACTTTAAAATCCTACTAATATTATAAAGGCGAAAGTTTGTAAGTATGGATGTATGGATGTTTGTTACTCTTTCACGTAAAAACTACTGAATGGATTTGGTTGAAATTTGGCACAGGGGTAGATAATAGTCTGGAATAATACATAGGCTACTTTTTATCCCGGAAAAATATGCAGTTCCCGTGGGATACGAAAAATATTAGTCCACGCGGGCGGAGCCGCGGGCGAAAGCTAGTTGTCTATAAAATTTTAAGGAAACCCGCAATTTCTCAAGGGACCATCATCAGGTCCTTACCTGACTATGGGATCGACTGGGAAGGATACACTATCAAAACAAAAAATATATGTTAGCAAGTCGGTCCAGACGTCTTTAAGTAATCGGTGACATAAAAAAAAGGTCCCCCCCCCCTCCCTCTCTTGAAGTCATTTAAAAAGGTTTTGACTGATTTTTGCAGTAAAAAGTACTTTTTATCGATTATAAGTTTTGACTGTATTATAAGCATTCAATATATCTGTATCTAGACCTATAGTATGCATAAAACCATATTTCAAACTTACCAGCTCGAAAGCTTCGGGGAAATTCCGGAATTCAAAACACGTTTAAAGTGCACAAGTCATGGTGACACGTCACGGTACAAAGCCAGCTGAGAGGTGTAATTGGTAGCTAATCCTTGCCTTCGTCGCCAGCCCGACGGATTGCTGGCAACACAATCCGTGTGTACTGTGTACGTATGGGGTTACTATACTAAAGTGGTGAAATAGCCCAGAATGGAAATAAGTGGTTCGGTGGAGGTACATAGAGAAAATTGTAACATTTTTTGATGTTTTATAATCAAAATCAAAAGTCATTTATTCAAAGTAGGCTGAGAATCAGTACTTTTTGAACGTCAATATTACATAAGACAGTCCCCCCAAAACGTCCGCCCTTATCTTCTTCCTAGGGCTTTCGTAGCGGAAAAAACTTCCCAGTAGC
Source organism: Sesamia nonagrioides (assembly GCA_017933935.1). Classification (NCBI taxonomy): domain Eukaryota; kingdom Metazoa; phylum Arthropoda; class Insecta; order Lepidoptera; family Noctuidae; genus Sesamia; species Sesamia nonagrioides. The sequence continues at coordinate 157,043 of JADWQK010000667.1, read as the reverse complement.
ACAGCTGCCTGTTCATTTAAAAAAAAAAAACATGATTTTTTACAATACTATATAGGTACAGTAATGAACACAAAAAATACAACAACAATAAAATTATTTATAGATAATCTTTATATATATAATTCTGCTGTACGTGTGTATGTCATTGAACTCCTCCTAAACGGCTTGACCGATTTTAATGAATTTTTCTGTATGCGTTTGAGTGGCGACCTGAATGGTTTAGATTCACAAATCAGCCCGGCAGATGGCGCTGATCGCTTGAAGAAGCATATGATCTCGGAAACGGCCCTAACGATTTCGCTGAAATTTAATATATGGGGGTTTTCGGGGACGAGAAATTGATCTAGCTCAGTTTTATATCTGGGGAAGCGCATATTTTCGAGTTTTCTCTTTCGCAATATTTCACGCATAATATAGACGCTAATTTCGCGCGGCTTGACATAGCGGCTGTGGCGTAGGTGATAGTAGTATGGTCTACTCGCGATGGCTGGTGTTCCTCGGTTCAAACCCGGGCAATCAAGATTTTTTTTTGTTTTAGACAAATTTATAGTTTTTTTTTAATTTTTGTAGTTACTTAAAAAGAAAATTGTACATAAGAACTAAAAGGGGAAAAATAAAAAAATATTTTAATTTTTTTTATTTTTCCCAAAATTGTACTTATGAACTAAAAGAGAAAAAAATAAATAGAAATAAATAAATATTTAAGATTTTTTATTTAACTTTAAGAGACTGAAACAAGAGCTCTAGGGGTAGAGAGAGGCATGATATCTTTGTTACAAATGTAGATGACAATGCTTTCCATAGGTATATTCGTAAATCTGCTGTACCTGTGTACGTCACTGAATTCCTCCTAAAGGGCTGGTCCGATTTGAATGAAGTCTATGTATATAAATGAAAGTCGTGTTAGTTACTCTATTTATAACTCAAGAACCGCTTAACCACTATGGCTCAAAATTGGTAGGGAGTTAGATAAGGACATATCACATAGGATACTTTTTATCCCGTTCCCGTTGTTCCCGTCGTTCCCGTGTGACGTGACATGGAATAACAAAACAACTCAGTCAAAATATAAGTTAGCGGTTCATTTGTTAAAAGTGGTACAAACACACTGCTGCACTACTCAGCATATTAAAAAAAAATCTTACCGGTTGAATGTTGATGCATTCATTTAAAGCAAGGAATATAAATACTCTCTGCCGATTTAATTTTTTTAATAAAAGCCCCAAACCAACTTCAACTTCAAAATTTCTAATATTGTATTACTGTGCTATTTACCACTTCACTACATACTATAAAACAAAGTTACTTTCTCTTTCCCTATGTCATTTTGTATGATTAAATCTTTAAAACTACGAAACAGATTTTGATGAGGTTTCTTTTAATAGATAGAGTAATTAAAAATAAACGTTTATATGTATAATAACATCCATTAAATTGTGTCCATATCCAATCCATAAAATCGCAGTACAGCGTACAGAGCTCCGGCGGGATCTCATGGCGACATGGAAAGTGTGATTGTCGCAATCCAGCACAGAGCACGCCACAATAGCGGCGGTAAGTCCTCTCTTTGAGGAGTAGCTAGAGAGGTGCCACGGCGTCCTCATCTTCCGATTGACGTAGGTCCTCACCGGACATGGCTGTTTCGGGAGGTTCCTGTTCCATATAAGGCGGGAGGAAACGCCAGGGTGACCACTGTGTGCATCGCCCTGAGGACACGGTGGAGCATATGGTGGAGGTCTGCCTGGCTTGGGTAGAGCACAGCCGTGTCCTCGTGGCGGCGATCGGCGGCGATCTCTCGCGTCCGACCCTGGTCCGGGCCATAGTCCGGAGCAAGAGTGCATGATGGCAAGCTTTAACCTCCTTCTGTGAAGCAGTGATGCTGGCAAAGGAGGAGGCGTAGCGCGTGAGGGAGCGGAAATCTCACTACTCTCACGCCTCAAACCGCCGCATGAAGCGCCCTGGTCGGGTGGCAACATCGGACTCCCGACCACCGTAGGCGCGGGCTTGCGGGCGGCGAGCGATAGGCAGCTCGCCTCCTGGTAAGAACCAGGTCCGAGTTGACGGCGCGTTGTGTTTCACACGCGCCTCAAAGAGATGTCAGCACACATTGGCGGATTCCACGAGGACTGATCCACAGGGTTGCGGGTTGGTTAAAAAAGAAACCATGGTACTGGCCGTTGTACAGGCAAGTGAAGGAACACGGGTGGGTTTTAGTCTAGGTAAAAGTCTGACACGCCCTTCCGCTCCGCCCAGAGCGGGAGAGGTCATTTGATGATTTCCCATCCAAAACAAAAAAAAAAAGAACTGAAGAAGAGCAAGAAATTGCACTTGAAGAGCGCAGCCTTAGTATGGCTCGACTTCGTGCTTCTCACACACCAGAGCAAAGGGAGGCAGCCCATGAAACGGCTCAGTTGACAATGCGAAATCGTCGAGCAAACCTCAGAGATCAAGCGCTAGATAATAATTTACGAAACACAAGAAGAAATTCATCAAATACTGATTTGAATCGGGCAGCGTTTCTATACGCATATAATACAGCGCAATGACGTTCGCATTGGGCCAATGGATGTTGTTTCCGAGTATTGTAGCACATTAAAGATTTCCGGAGAACCGCCAGGATTGTGCTCCCAAATAAAGAATCATTGAATAATAATATTTATTTATTTAAAATTATCCTAATTTAGAAAGTAGTCATGTGATATTTATTGCCTTTAAGGCGGAACGAAGTTCGCCGGGTCAGCTAGTATATATATAAAATTATTGCCAGTTAGCAGTACAATACAAGCAAAGCAAGAATAAAATATAAAATATCGTTAAAATGGAAATGTAAATTAGTAAAACATTGTTACCTACTTAAATAAAAGCCCCAGACATAAAGGGCGTGAGAGCTCACATATTTAAGCATTGTAAAAAAATACAGTTATATGAACTCATATAACGTATCAGTAAGTTAATTCTGGATAAAGAACTCAAACATTATCTTCTGGCGAAAAGCTATTCTTATAATTTAAATAGTACAGAATAATATGCCTTTTAACAAAGGCTGAATTTGATTTCTGCTTTAAATGCATTAGTAGATACTAAATTATATTTCTTTTATTTTAGATTCTAAATTAAGTTACTTTGATTCGTTTTTATTTCTCTAAGTAGGTTTGTACAAACACACGTCAATCTTATTATTAAAACCAGATTAGGTCCGCGTTTTATGTCTGACTAATTTGAGAAGAAAAGCTGAAACAAATGCAAAGGGCACAATTTCATATAAAGTCCAGATATTTTAGATGTAAAGACTTTTTCTTGCTAAAAGCTATTTTTTTTGAAGTTTTTTTTTTTAATGTATCTTTTGTTTGCTTCTTAATGCTTATTTTTAGCATAAGAAAGCAGGAGGATGCAGTTGCCTATGCCTTGATGAAATGAGAATAATGATTTGCCGCCGAAAATAACACGCAATAGGTGTTCGCTTTCCATGTTATTTGAAAAACTTACACTAACCTTAAAACGATATGTTGACAGGTTCCATCTACCTGCATATTTATGTTCGTCAGAGTCAACTGCGCGTGACATGCCTGTCAAATATTATTTTATAAGGTATAATGTCAGAATTATAACCCTGTCCTCCCCTCTTAGCAATATTAATTTCGTATTCTAAGGAATCCCGTAAGTCAGAACTGAAGAATTTAAAAAATGCAGACGGTATGAATCGCCATAGGAAATTTTTGATCCTCTAGACAGGAATTTTGGTTATAACAGATGTTCCTATTGCAGCATTCATTTAAAACCGTTTTGTTTTTCACGACTACAAAATTCGACGGAGCATGTATTTACAGCCCAAGTTTGAGTTTCAGGAATCCATTCGAAATATAGAGGTTGTAGCCGTGGATTTATTTCAATTTTGTCCCGCCCAGCAAAGTTGCGTGCTCAAACTCGGTATAACCAATTATGGCTATTAGGAAGTATTTTTCAATTGGTTGGTTGAGAGCCATTAGCCATCTGCGCTCGTTGCTATCCGTCGTAAAAGCTATCAGCTGATAATTCTGTACAAGACCACTTTATATTTAGGCCGACGATGAAGTTTCCATTACACAATTCGGTTACATTTTGGTTTTTAATCTATACTAATCTATGCTAATATATAAAGCTGAAGAGTTTGTTTGTTTGAATGCAGGAACTACTGGTCCGATTAGAACAATTCTTTTTGCGTTAGATAGCCCAATAATCCAGGAAGGCTTTAGGCTATATAACATCACACTCCGACTAATAGGAGCAGAGCATATAAAAAAAAAACATATTGAAACGCGCGAGTGAAACCGCAAGGAGGCAGCTAGTTAGTTATATTTGTTTTTCTGCAACTCTCTTTATATCTTTGTTGGATATGTACTTGTATTAATATGCATCCGTATAGAGTGAATGTATTTCAATTAAGAAATCATTTTTTAACTAACTCCCATGTTTTATACCGGGTTTTAGACACTGACAGCCCGAAATTATTGGTATACGCGGAGCAGCATTATGTAGGTGCCTTAGTAAGTTTATGATGTGCGTTGATTCACATAGTAGGGTTGCGGTTGGGAGTTGGGAGTAAATCTCCCGTTTACGACGGATTTCGGCTTAATCCGTTGTTCTTTAAGATTCACAGTATTTACACAGATCCTCGCAGACATTGTGTTTATTTTGCACGGAATTAATATATACTCAAACTAGTTTGCGTACTTGTGTAAGTGTATATTTATGTTTCTGGTTTGGTGCTTCAAGATAAATATTAGAAAACTATGAAGTTTTGCTGTAATCGCGATTGTCATTATGATTCTTGACAAATAAAGTAAGTTACATACTACATTAAATGCTTAATTGCTCAGAAGGTTAAAACTTTTTTCTCTTTTTTGTTATTCCTTTGCCATTGATAATGTTGTGTTGCCAGTGATGACTTATGGAACTGAGATGTGTTCGCTAACGTCATCATCAACATCTTAGCGTTTATCCCGGTTGCATCCGTGGCTTTCGCGTTGGAGCCCGGGGTCCGCTTTCTTGCTTAATGTGTTCGCTAACAATGAGCCTTATAAGAAAGCTCAAGTTCACTCAAAGAGCAATGGAGAGATCAAATTAGGATTGAGGAGATCCGCAGAAGAATGAGAGTAACCGTCATAGCCCGAAGAATTGCAACACTAAAGTGGCGGTGGGTTGGGCACATTGCCCGTAGGTCCAATGCCCGATAAGGCCGACGGGTTCCCGAGTGGCGACGCAGCATGGGTAAGCCCCCGACAAGGTGGACCGACGACCTGGTGAAGGTCGCGGGAAACCACTGGATGCTTCGGGAGATCATGGAGATGCTTGGGGGAGGCATATGTTCAGCAGTGGCCATCTTTCGGCTGAAATGATGAATGATGATGATAATAATGGTCACTACACTGGTTGGTGATGACATCCAGCGATGTATGAACATCAGGTGTTATTTGCGGAAATTCATTGTTTATATAAAAGTTCAACAAAAGGGTCCTTCATTTTTCCCGGTCAGGACCTCGGGCTGTTTGTTTGTGAAAGCAAAGAACCTAAACAATTTCCCAAATGTTACAATATTTCACATTTGTTTGCGAGGTCGCGGACTTGTGATGTTTTGATACAAATATTATATAGTTTCTCTGTGACTTTGACTACCGAATGGTTCTTTAATGTATTTTCATGCAATATATGAAAACGCGAGTTTCATGAACATATTTTTATTAGGTACATCAAACGTTTATTTTTTATTTTTTTATAATTTTCTAGCACCTTTGTTATCATCGGGCAAACCTTAGGGATGTTTAACCTTAGGGTGTTGTTGTTGCTGTTGTGTGTGTTGTTAAAAAAAAAAATATATATTTAGTCCGTCATTCAGATTATAGACAAAATATTGGATACGTATGTTTTGTGTTATCAAATCAATAAAAATTGACAAATATAAAAGGCATCAAAGATCAGGAGTGGTGGCTGGTGACGTCACTGGTCGCTAAAAAGTGTAGTGTGCAGTGACGTCACACGAGTTTTCAACGCGCTGTGTCGTCTACAATTTTTGTTTATATGAAAAAAGAAAAAATACGTGTCTAGTATTTTTTTGAAATCTGCCTGACAGACTAATTATTTTTTTTTAGTTAAATACCCTATTGCGTAACATATTATTAGTAGCAATGGGTTTCATTTTGACAGTTTAACAACATTCATTGCTTTATTCACGTTGTTGATCAGACACATTATTGGAACATACGAAGCATTGGAACAGCAATATGCTTGAAAATGATTCCAACTGATAGTAATAGTGTGCTACTCAATTAGGGTGCTGTATTGGGTGCTGTATTGTGTGCTGCAAGGGTTATTTGCCGGGGACACAGAACACAACATATTAACAATGGGTACAGTAGCGCTCTATACAAAAGGTACACTGGCGGGGCCACGGCTTAGGTCACGCGAATGTTCTTCCCCGACGTGGTACTCGCGCGCAAAGATCCGAAGTGCCTAGACAGGACGTCTATTTGGAAAAAAAAAAACAAATTTTGACGGGTCACGGCGGCTTCGCTGCGTACCTACATCGATTTAAGTTTAAGGATAGTCCAGCTTGCGTGTGTGACACGCAGACCACAGAAACGATCCAGCACCTCCTTTTGGAATACCCGAGGCATGACCGCGACAGATACGACCTGGAAGTAAGCACAGGCAGAGTATTGACTGAATCAACCATTGCCGACTTGATGCCAGATAAACACTCCAGGGCAAGTCTCAGCAGCACTCAAGTGGCAATTGGGCGGAATCGAACAAGGGCAGTGCAACCCAGCAATTTGCCATCGGCAAGAATAGAATAATAAACATGTAAACGAATGTATAGAGGTAAGATAGTATAGTAGAATAAAAATGTAGTAGAAATCGAAAAGATGACTAGCATATAAGAAAAATGTAAATAATAATGATATAAAAATGACAAAAAAAAAGACGACAAAAAGAAAATATATAGACACAGTGGGAAAAAAGCGACCCATATGAAAAGCTAATGCCGCAAAAGAAAAAGTGGAAAAAGCAAATTAGTGAAAAAACAAAAGAAATACAAGGAGTCTTGCCAAGTAAGAAGTTAAAGACACCAAAACAAAAAAGAAACAATATGTTAACAATAAAATTAAAATGATTGAATGAGGTGCAAAGAACATTCAATTGAAGTAAAGATAGAGTCGTATGTTGGCAAATGGTGCATCAGTCGTTTTCAAATTATGAATTACTAGCTTTTTAGATTTTCTTCGGGAATATCAAATTTTTCCGGGATACAAAGTACCCTATTATTTAATCCGGACTTCTAACTTTATGTCTACAAAATTTCAAAGCAATCGGGTCAGTAGTTACGGCGTGAAAGCGGAATAAACAACTCACTTTCCCATTTATAATATTAGTATGATTTTATGCCGTAATATTTTTAGACTTGTTTAATACTGAAATCATACGTTTAATCAGTGTTGCAAATGTAACGCCACATTATATAGCTGTATCTATTGACGGCTTCCAAGATTTTCTCTTACTGCATTCGCTTTGACATCTCCAAATGGCGCCGCAATAAATAGTACCTATTTATACCATTACTTCCTCAAAGAGCTTCCTGAATCCCTTTAAATGAATTCCAGCTACTTCCGCTCGCGAACGATACATGTACCATTTCAACAATTCCAAACCGGAAAGCATAACAGTAATTAATTGATTTGGAGAAAACACTGAAAATGTCTCAGATCTTTTCACTTGGATTTTCCTTTAAAAATAGAACTTCCTACGTCTCAGGGAAAATCTGAGTGAAAACATCTACTTGTCTAAATATATGAGTAGGTATTTCGAAATTCGATTTGGATTTGGGAGTTATTTATACAAATTCAAAGTAAACTGTGAAGTTTTTTTTGTTTATTTTTTTTCAAAGGTTGCCCTGCTCTAGAAATTACTCCTGTATCGTGGGTACTTTTACAAACATTTAAACTCGTATACACAAACAGCCAGACCCGAAACATATAACTGTAAGCCATACAATTATTTGTTCCGTGCGGAATCGAACCCACGACACGCAGCGCAGTAGTTGATCACTCAACCACTGCACCAACCGTGTGATTAAATATATATATATATATTTTTTTAATGTATATTATAAACCAGTGCTTGACCGCAATCCCGCCTGATGGTAAGCAGTGATGCGATCGTGGATGGTAAAGCGCGCTAGTTTATTAAGAGCCTATTCACTCTAGCCTTGAAGACACTCAAATTGTAGTCCGATGGAAACACCGCCGCCGGCAGGTTGTTCCAGTCCCTTGATATACGCGGTATAAAGGAGGAGGCGAAACGCTTCGTCCGGATCGTAGTAGTATTAACAACGTAAGGGTGGAAACTCGCCGTACGACGGGTCGCCCGATGGTGGAATTAAATCATGCAATTCCCTCGCACACTCCCCAAAATGCATCCTATATAACACCGAAAGGCTGGCTACTCTACGCCTGTGCTCTAGGCTTGGGAGACCGTCACGAAATAATAATAAATATATACAGACAAATCTCACAGATTGAGCTAGCCCCAAAATAAGTTCGAGACTTGTGTTATGGGATACTAACTCAAAGATACTATATTTAAAGACCAGGACCCAGGCCAATCAGGAAAAGATCGTTTTCCATCATGACCTGGCCGGGGATCGAACCCAGGGCCTTCACGTCTCAGACAGGCATGTTAACCGCAGCGCCATGGAGGACGACAATTCGAGGTAGTTAGGACAAAGGGGAGGGTGGTGTGGTAATATATGAAAGCTAGCTAGTTCTCTGGACGTAGGCTTACAGTAGCTAAGCTAAGAACGGCTTACTTGTACAGTTTATTCACAAGCTTCCACCCAGTACTTCCCGGTCTTTACGAGATGTATTCTGTTAGTTATAGAACGACAATGTTAGTACCAGTACGGCACTAGAAATAGCACTATGAATAAAAAATGTAATGTGTTTGAGCTGGGTTAGACAAAGGTAGTTTTCTGTATCCGAAAACGTTGTTGTGCCATTAGAAGCATTTTTATTCTAGTTTTTGTAACGTTAAAATAGTTTCTTCTTCTCGATGGCAAAAAGATCAAACGTTTTTGGATTTTTTTAAAAAGATAACCGTTACAAGAGAAATGCTACATGTCTCTCTAGCTCTTCTCCATAGGAAATAGTCAAATAGAAGCACGCCGCGCCGAGCCGTGCCGTGCCGATCGAATTTGTGTAAAATAAGTTGTTTATTGCCTTATATATCATCATCTCATCATCATTTCAGCCACATGAAGTTGTTGAATAAATAAATTTGTAAAGTAGATTCGATTATAAAAGTTTAACTTTATGCCACAGTGGCGCTAGCAGTCTAGATATGTAGACTCTTTTATAATATTTGAATTCATGTTCTCTCTGATCGGTGTCGACTTGGTAACTTGTGTGCGGTGCGATTAATAAATGTTTTACCTTTATTAATGAAATCTAACACGTTTTTTTTATTGAAATACCGCCTAATTCCAATAGAAATCCACTGCTGGACATAGGCCTCCCCCAAGGATTTTCAAAAAGAACGGTTGAACGCGGCCTGCATCCAGCGCTTCCCTGAAGTTTTGGTCAGGTCATTCGACCGAGTCATCCAACTGAGTCGGTGGGTGTCCGCCGCTGCAAGTGCTGCAAGTGCCGGTACGCGGTCGTCAGTAAGCCTTTCTGCCCTATTGGCCATCGGTTCTACGTGCTATGTGCCTCGCCCACTGAAACTTCAAAGAGCTAATCCGCTGGGCTATGTCAGCGACCTATATATAAATCACTATATAATTTGCATGCGCGATTTATTTGCAAAAAAATGTAAACAAATATGAATTCATTTATTTAGTTTACGCTACAACTTCAAATATTTTTAAAAGTTTTTCTAAAGTGTAACAACAAAACAGTAGGAATTTCTCCTGTATCGTGGGTGCGTATACAAACAACAACCACCCAGAACAACTATTTGTAGGTCATACAAATATTTATTCCGTGCGGGAACCGAACCCGCGACACGCAGCGCAGCAGTCAAATATATATTTAATCTCTACGCCACAATTACGTTTACAAAAAAAAAACATTTTTAAAAAAAAACAACCGACTTCCAAAAACCACTACAATGTGAAAAATAACTAATTTCGGAAGTCGGTGTCTTTGGTTTTGTATATTCATTTTTGACACCGACTTCCGAAATTAGTTATTTTTCACATTGTAGTGGTTTTTGGAAGTCTGTTGTTTTTTTGTAAAAAAGTTTTTATTTTACACTTTTTAGTTGTTGAAAGTACTATGTATTCAGTTGCATCCGGTCAGACTGGAAGCTGACGCAAATATAGTTGGGAAACGACGTAATTTTGTTTAAGTACTTTCATTATTACCCGTAAGTATTCCCTCAACTGCCTATGGTCTTCAACATCAAATTTACTGCAGACCATTATTTTAACCCAATGATAAGATAAGATAAGATAAGATCATTTATTTGTATAAACACGTGTATGTGAAGCTGGAGATAATGTTAATACAGTTCAACATGTTTTGCCGTTAATGGCGTACAAAATTATTTCAAAACATTTAATTTTAATAATATTTAAATGAGAAAAAAAAACAATTAATATAAAAGAGTCAGAACTTAGTAAGACTCAATAGCAAAAAGAACATAATATTGAAAATTGAATTACAATCAATACAGGAAATAGTCAATATTTAATTACAGTCAATATAGAAAAAAAATGTCAGAATTCAATTACAGTCAATACAAATATATATATATATATATTCAAAATTCAATCAATTTAATTCCAGTCCATAAAGAAAAATGATATACCTAATTGAAATTAAATATGTATTTAATAGCCAAGATTCAAAATTTATCGTTTAAAAACTCCGCAACATCATAATAATTTTTGGACAACAGCAATTTTTTTAGTTCTCTTTTAAATGAACTAATATTCATTTCCTTAATGGAATTAGGAATTTGATTATAAATTGTTGGAGCCATGCATATTACACTTTTCCTTAGTAATGCTGTTTTTGCAGGAATTGATTGTACCCATAATCTGTACTTCTCGCGTTTATTTCTACCTATTTTATTATTAAAGAGAGGAAACAAATACGGATTAGATTTTACAAATAGTGATATTTCTAGTATGTAAAGTGACGGAAGTGTTAGAATTTTGTGCTTTATAAAGATTGGTTTGCAACTGTCTGTTGTTTGCAACCCAAACATAGACCGTATACAGCGTTTCTGTGCTTTAAACGCAGTCTCTTTTAAAGTAGAGTTGCCCCAAAAAATTATTCCAAATCTTAGTATTGATTCAGCAAGTCCATAGTATGCTGTAAGTAGAGTATCTATGTTGACCGTTGGTGCCAATTTATAAAGAGCATAGGATGAAGTACTAACTTTTTTGCAGAGTTCAGTAACATGGGTCTTCCAATTTAATTGCTTGTCAATGATTAACCCTAGGAATCTCGCTGTTTCAGCTTCTTGTATAACGATATCATTGTATCGTAGATCAAATTTCAATGCATTGCGTAAATTTTCTCTCTGTTTAAAATGCATAATGTTTGTTTTACTCAGATTAATTTTTAAATTATTATTTTTAAGCCATTTTATTATATTATTCAATGCTTCATCAGAGTCAGAGTGGTAGTTCAAAGAATTTTGAGGAGCTATAGTTACAGTGCTATCGTCAGCGAATAATGACATGTGCTCCTTAGTTGACTTTGGTAGGTCATTAATGTATAAAAGGAACAAAATAGGGCCTAATATACTTCCCTGTGGTACACCAAATCTGATGGAACGACTATCAGATGAGATAATCTGTTCCCTTTTAGTTTTTATGCTAAATTTTGTAATTTGCGTTATTTGTTGGCGGTCACAGAGATACGATTTTATCAATTTCAAGACATTTCCTCTTATGCCATAAGCTTCCAATTTTAGTAGGAGAATATTATGATCTACACAATCGAATGCTTGCGACATGTCACAATAAATAGAGCAAACAGGTAATGATTTGTCAATATGTAAAGATACTACGTATAAAAAGTCATAAACTGCCATGTTGATGTTTCTATTTTTCCTAAAACCTTTTTGCTGATCGCATAGGATTTTCTTATGATCTAGGTAACCATTCAATTCTCCGTAAATATATTTTTCAAATATTTTTGAGAACACTGACACAAGTGCTATAGGTCTATAGTTCTCCTTTAAGAGCTTATTGTTCTTTTTAAATATTGGTTTAATAATCGTCAATTTAAGGTCTTTTGGAAATGTCCCAGTTTCAATACAGAGATTTAAGATATGACACAAGTGATGAGAAATGTCTTCATTTACAGCTTTTACAGCTTTAGTCGAAATACTGTCATACCCTACACTGTCAGTATTTTTAAGATTCCTTATGATTCTCTGAATGTGACAAGGCAAACAGGGTGAGAAAAACATTGAGTTTGACTGTGAATTTATTAAAGCTGTGGATTCTTTACCCGCGCCTGGAATCAGATTAATTTTGTCGATAAAATAATTATTAAATTCATTAGCAATTTCAGTAATGGGTGCAAAGGTCTCATCAATATAAATGAATTGAATCCAAATACAAGGTAGCTACTGTAAATCGTTTAGGAGTTCCCTGAACTGACCTTTGTCATCACCATCAGCTCCCTAATGACAGTCACCACCCATCTAGGTGTATGGTTCTTGTCAATACAGATTATTCAAGCACAAACACAAGGTAGCTGCTGTGAATTATTGAGAAGTTCCTTCGACTGTCTCCCGGCTCCATCATCAGGTCTACTCCAGACCTTTATTAAATTGTGGTGCTTTAAAATACTTCATGAAAATGCTAAGAAATGCACAGGTCGCCGCTGCAGTTTTTGAAAGTTTCCCTTGTTTACACTGGTCTTCCACTATCAAACCCTGATATCCTTATCATGGGACCACCTTGGGAACGTCTTCTTTCCAACAGAAAAAGAATTATCAAAATCGGTTCATAAACGACGAAGTTATGCGCGAACAAACATAAAAAAAACAAGCGTATATACGGTCGAATTGAGTAACCTCTTCCTTTTTGAAGTCGGTTAAAAAGTCGACATGCGTTTAAGTTAATATTCAATTTGAAACAGTTTGAATAGACTTAAGTTCACCCCTGTCTAACTCTTCGGGTTGAATAGGCGTAATGTTATGTTATTCCGGATATAAATTTTAAGGACTTTAGAAGATACAATAATAAAGTAATAAATCTGAATAATCACGAAACGGATTTGTTTATCACGGGCTTCGCTTTCGAATGAGAACGTTCAAGTTGAAGTTATCAAATTATATAAAGTTGAGAGCTGGCCGTTTTGTTTGGGAAGTAATTAAAAGTTGTCTTTCTGTAGCAAAACAAAGTTTTTGCCTATCTTCGGCCCTGATATTATAATTTAGACCTCGACATCGATGCGGGGGACTAAAGACTGCTACAATATAGCCAAGTATTGTTATCGGTTATTGAATAATCTGATTCGATTTTGACAGCCTCCGTGGCGTAGCGGTGGCGGACGCGGCCGCTGCGCAAGGTGGCGCGGTTTCGATCCCCGCACAGTGCAAGTATTTGTATGCACGAATATGAATACTTGCACCGGTCTGGTCGTGCCTCGGAAAGCACGTTAAGCCGTTGGTCCCGGTTGCCATACAAACATCTAGTGGCAGTCGTTACGGGTTGTTGGAGCCCTCAAAAGTCCAACAATTGGTCAAACTGCAATGCTTCGAAGTCGCCTTCGGGTCAGACGGCAGTCGCTTCACGGAAAATGTCGAAGTTTAGCCATGTCAGCAGTTGGACTGGTAAAGCGGACCCCAGACTCCAAAGCTGATGATGAAATGATGAATAATCTGATTCAATCACCGATATCATTTCTTGGCTCAATGTTGGCCCTGCACCTTAATTTCGTAACAAACTAATACTGTCAATTTGAATCATCTGGAATTTGATTGGATCATCTGAAATTGATGGAATTGGTAACTAGCTTAATATTTTGGCGGACAATACAATCTAATAATAACTCATAATAATATCTCACTGGTTGCAGCTACTGAGACACTACTGAGACACTACTTTCTTCATACATTGCCCACGGGCTTAGTGTCAGAAAGCAAGGTTAAACAAGTGCGTGTCAGACTCACGCACACATGGTTCCGTACCATTGATTTATGAAATTAAAGGACTTAAGTTATTTGTATGAAAGGTTACGCGGTAATAAGCGGTTTACGATGTACGAGGTATTAAAAAAAAACTGCTTACTTGATCTCGTTCAAAACAATATTCTTTGGTAGTTTTTATAGTAATGTACATCATCAGTTTTTTTTTTAGATTTTTCATTTTATTATTTTCGAAGTTTGAGGGTGGCGGGGGGGCGGCGGGGGGGGGGGGGACCAACTTTTTTCCACTTTGGAAGCGTCTGTCACGCACACTATTCGGTTTAGAAAAAAAAATATTTTTGAAACTTCCTTATAATTTTTGAAGACCTATCCATAGATACCTCCACACGTATGTGTTTGATGAAAAAAACATTTTTGAGTTTCAGTTCGAAGTATGGGGAGCCCCCAATATTTATTGTTATTTTTGCATCAAAACCTACCATGTTTCAACAGTATAGCTCTTATAGTTTCGGAAAAAAAAATGGCTGTGACATACAGACGGACAGACGGATAGACAGACATGACGAATCTATATGGGTTCCGTTTTTTGCCATTTGGCTACGGAACCCTAAAAAGCATTTAATATGACAACGGATATAAGCAAAACGTCGTAAGGCGTTCTGTCACATCATCATCATCATCAACCTTTTATCGTCCCACTGCTGGGCACAGGTCTCCGCTCATACAGAGAAGGATTGAGCGTAATCACCACGCTTGCTCAATACGGGTTGGCGATTTCAGACTTAAAGTCCAGGTTTCCTCAAGATGTTTTCCTTCACCTTCAGTCATTGGTGTCCAAGACACACTTATTCAATATTTTTATTTCTGATAGTAAGGAAAATCGGTCGTTGTGTGGCGTTCTGATTTTATGCAAGTATAAACTCAGACGGCAATAGGCGTATTGTCGTATCAGTTTTAGCTACCTAAACGCCTGTGGTCGTTACTGTCCGCCAACGTGTTAATTTGATTACTTGAATCCAGGTGATATTTACAGGGTCGTTTCCCAGAATTCCCGGGCCTGATCCATCTTCCTACTAACATTAACTATAAACGTGAAGGATTGTGAGGATAGATGGATGAATTGATGAAAGAAAGAAAAAAAGATTTAAATGAAATTTGACACACATCGCTCACCTGGTAATACCTATTGGCACATCTACAATTTTCATATTTTACGAAATTAATTTCAAACATATTTGAATTAATTTATAAGTTAATTTTAGATTTCTTTTACAGAGTCATGTCTATACTAGTACCGAAACGCAGTCATTAATGGGTTCGAGGTGCTAGACGGTAATCAATATTAGGATAATATATATACAATATGTAAAGAAAACCCTGTCCGATCCGTGAAGGTATTGTTAGGTATCGATAACTGATTCTACTACTTAATGCCCACAAAGACAGGCTAAACTTAAAAAAAAATCCCTCTAAAAAAATAAATATTATTTCGCAAAAAGAGGTAACTTAATACATGTGCGGTAAGCAACTCCTTCCGCGGGCGGCGGGGGGCAGAGCACGCGGCGCCTGTGACGTGGTTGCGTCGCTATTCGCTTATAATAATACCGGTGCTGTCACTTTTTTAAAAATCACCAAGTTTCGGGGAAATTGGAATTAATTCCCGGGAAAAAAGGATTATTTCAAAATTCATTAGTATTGTTACTAAGATGATTATGTAAAATTTTATATTATATTTGGTGAAATGTTTACCTAACCTTTATTATCGTTATGGGTCGGACAGGGTTTTCTTTACATATTGTATAATCCCCCTTATTAATAAAGTTTTCTTAAAGTTAACTAGTGATTAGTGACTTTTAACAACACATTTTTGACGCTTTAGGGTCACTTAACTTCAAACATCATTTATGAATTATAAACACCACAGTGCTTACGGCATTTGTTCATAAACGATGATTAAAGTTAGTGACGTGCAAACGTCGCGACGTTTTTAACTAATTCGACGCGTCGAACAGTATGGTTAAATAGTCGCAAATCACTAGTTATCTGTAAGCAGCGTTTATGAATAATGATGATGAGGAATAAACTCAGTTTCACATCTTTTGCAGATTTGTCAATATATTACTACTAGCTGTTGCCCGCGACTCCGGCCGCGTGTTGATATAAATTATGCGCCTAAAATAATGGGAGCAATATGTACGTCCGCGTTTGCCCCCGTTATCGCAACATTTTTTGTTACTGCTCTGCTCCTATTGGTCATAGCGGGATGTTATATAGCCTATGTCCTTTCTCAAGCTCTAGATTATGTCTGTACCAAATTTCATTACATCGGTTCAGTAGTTTTGGCGTGAAAGCCGGACAGACAGACAGAGATACTTTCGCATTTATAATATTAGTATGGATTTAAATAAGCGGTATATAGAATAACACAGGATTAACACATAGAATACTCTTTACCGAAATTATCAAGACATCGAAACATATGCGTGCAAAAAGGCGCGACGCTGTTAGTATAATATGCATAAAACATTTAATTACCATATTTCAATCATTTGTAAAATTTAAGGGATAGGTCGGGTTTCGCGCAGTTTTAAAGCCACGGACCACCTTATTAGCCAGCTTAGAGAAACTGAGCGTAGTACGGACGACAGCAGGCCAACCTACCCGAAACTACTAAAAGTTCCCAATCAACCTTGAGCCTTGATACCTAATAGATAAAGTTGAAAATGTAATAGGTAAATAAATCTGACAGATTAGTAGCTTGACATGCTGTCGTCTGTACATACTTTTGCTATAGGTATGTAGGTTAATACATAGGTACAGCTATCAATTTAGAGCTACCAAGCCGTCGTGATTTCAAAATCACCTGCAAATTGGTCTTTATTTACATATCACTAACGATATGCCAAGTTGAATGCATGCAATTTGGTTCGTCATTACTGACGAGTCTCACGATGCAACTATCGATAAATTGAGAGATTTATGGACTAGTCACTGTCAATATTGTGTAGATAAAAGGGTCTATCATTACAATACCTAGTAACATATATCTATACTAATATATATAAGTATGTTAAATAACAGAAGGCGTTCCCTTAAACTCGTTAATATATATCATTAATAGATTAAAATAAAAATATCAGCATAGAAAAATAAGCATAAAAAAATCCGAATAAAAAAAATTCTAATTTTAAATAAATTTGAAACCTCCTATTTTAAATCAAAATAGTAGTCGTCATGTATAAATAAATTGCGACGTTGCCGTCTTTCATGTTCGCGTGTACAGTGTGTTTCTTTTACATGTCAATTTAAAATTTTTATTGAATATTTTCATATTGGAAAAAAATTTAAAACATTTTGTTTTCGAATGGAAATTTTTTTTTTAGCATGTATGTATGCTATACTATTTCGGGTTAACGGGAACGCCCTCTGTTAGTTACTGTATAATATAAACTACTGGTCCGATTAGAAAAAATATTTTTGTGTTGGATAGCCCATTAATCCAGGAAGGCTTAAGGCTATATAACATCACGCTGCGATCAATAAGAGCGGAGCATATAAAAAACGCGGACGAAGTCGCACGCGGCCGCTAGTCTAAGATAAGATAAGAGATAAGAGCTACCTCTCCTCAAATTTCTTTAAAGGTAAATCGTCGTTTCAATGAAAAAGCCTAATGCTCCGTCCATGTGACTTTTTATAACATACAAGCTGCACCTCGCGGTTTCTCTGGCATACGTTTTGATCCCTTGAGAATATCGATGTAATATTCTATACTTATGTTAATTCTGGCTAAGAACCATCTGTGTGCCGAATTTTATCCAAATCTGTTCAGTGTGGCTACCATGAGTTTTCATTACAAAGACTCGATCATCGATATCGACCGCGTTTGACTCATCGATTGGACCGCTTTCAGGTTGTAATAAATCTCAACCAATGAGAGCGCCAAACATGGTCGATGAGTATGATCGAGTCTCCTAATGAAAACTCATGGTAGCCACACAGTAGTAACAAACTTCAACAAAGATAATAGAGAGAGAAGTCAGACAGAGAGAGAAAGAGATTTCATTTTCATGGTTTTCGAGGGTGCTGAAGCCGATAGTGACGTCGAAATAAAAATCTAAAGGATTAATCCAAAAAAAAAAACTTTAGAGTTTCATTTTGAATTTCGTTCCTGTGGATCGGTTTCGGTCGGTCGGCAGTCGAAATAAAGAATGTATTTTGCAAAAAAAAAACAGTTTTTTTACTTTATTCGAAACCTGAATATAGTTTGTTCAGAATAAGCAACTGAATCGATTCCAATCACTTTTACACCATGTAATAATATGTTTTCCCAAATACATTTACAAATTATTGCAGTGTGGTTACCGAGCGCACAACACAGCTGATGGTAGATCATAGTACTGGGAGACCCGCGCCGCGCCGCTACAGGTGCAGGCGGGCGGGCGGTGCGTTGACCATTTTTTTTTGGAACAACCAAGTAAGATAACAAGCTTATAACTTTGTGGTTTTGCAAGATATCTTTTTGAAATTTTGTACATAGATTCTTTACTTAAAAATACAGGACAGGTGTTTCGCACCAACAAAAAATTACGTTGTATACTGCTCCGTATATCTAATGCCTTGGAATTCTATTCTGTAATGTAGTGCATGTAAAGTTAAATAAATGATTTCGAAATATTTTTTACGATAGGCACTTTAAGAGTTATAGTTTCATTAATGAAGCTTCAGATCACTCAAACTGATTTATCGACAACTTTAACACGACGTTAAACATTTACGTACCAAGTTTTCGTTCCAATACAAACAGCATACCTACACGAAAATACATCGCAATAAATATAGTTTAAAAAACTAAAATAACATGCTTTTAAAGAATATCAAACTAAAAAGTTGTAAATAATTTTTAAAATGCGTGAGGCGCTTTGTGCCATATATTTTGTATATTAAGCGCCTCACGCTTTTTTTTAAATTATTTTTAACTTTTTAGTTTGATATTCTTTAAAAGCATGTTTTTTTAGTTTTTTAAACTATATTTATTTTCAACTTCTTGGTTCGATATTCTTTAAAAAAAAAAAAACAACGAACGGACGAACGTATTGAAAACGGTGGGACATTTTACAGTAATGAGCCGCTCACTCGTAGTCCAAAGAGTTAGAGACGGACAAACAAACAAGCAAGCAAGCAAACACACAAGTGAAGCTAATAAAAAGCATGTAAAAAGTTTTAGGAAATTTGGCTTTTGTATAATGTTGTCATAAGTTTGGTAATTCTTCGGGCTATATCGGTTACCTCGTTTCTACTGCTCTTCATTTCTGATTCGATCATGTAGGGAAACTTCAATTCCCTCTGCCCTTAGGGTGACTTTTAGCCTTCTAATAAAGCCCAGTGAGCAACCAAGTTTCAGGGCCATAAGTTTATTTTCTTGCGAAGGCTACTGGTGTTCTTTAGATGCGAGAAGCACAAATCGGGTCGAAATGATGATGGTGCATTCTCTAGACATAATGATGAAGATGATAGCGTTCTCTAGACATAATGCTGAAGATGATAGCGTTCTCTAGAGATGATGATAATGATGATAGCGTTCTTTAGAGATAGTAATGACGGAGATGATAGCGTTCTCTAGAGATGATAATGATGAAATGATAGTGTTATCTAGAGATGATAATGATGAAGACGAAAGCGTTCTCTAAAGATGGTAATGCCATCATTACCATCTCTATAGATGATAGCGTTCTCTAGAGATGATAATGATGGAGATGATAGCATTCTCTAGAGATGACAATGATGAAGATAAAGCCTTCTCTAGAGATGGTAATGATAATGATGATAGGAAATGATAGCATTCTCTAGAGATGATAATTATGAAGACGGTAGTGGTCTCTAGAATATTGATGACTCACTGGAATGACCGCGACATACGAGTTTCAAACTCAAGCAGGCACATTACTTTGAATAAATTATTTTCTCACCAGTGCTCTCAAAACGATAAAGGAAAAACTTAATGAGGGAACCGGCTTGTATTTGTATTTATTTATTTGCTTACTAAGTGTACATTAGTGGTCTTATGTATATAACAATTTGTCCTTACAACTTAGAGGCCTTTTTCAGCCATTGCAAAATTTGAGGTTAGTGAGGCTTATAATATTTTAATATAAACATTTATAATTATAATTAATATTAACGAATGTCCTAGTCCTAGTCCTAGAACTAAAAAGGATATCCAGAATTATTAAGACTATTCTTCAAAGATACCCGAAACACCCGTACAATCTATGTACAAAATTTCAAAAAGATATCATGAAACACCAGAAAGTTATGAGCTTGTTATCTTACTAGGTTGTCCCAACAAAAATATTATCAACGCACCGTTCGCCCGCCCGCGCTTCGAACGGCACGGCGCGGGGGCACCGTGTCTCACTGTGATCTTGTGTACTATGATCTACATTCACCTTTGTGCGCTCGGTAACCACACTGCAACAATTTCTGAATGTATTTTGGAAAAACTAACATGGTGTAAAAATGATTGGCATCGATTCAGTTGCTTATTCTGAACAAACTATACTTATTCAGGTTTCGAATGAAGTAAAAATAAGGTTGTATACTTAAGCGACGTGTTCAGATGACTCTACCCTAATTATTTAGAAAATAACTCCGCATTTTCCTCTTAAATGCAAACCGACTGATGGTCGACTGATATCACTTCTTAGTAATAGGTAGGATCGCAGTTAAGCTACCTAGTTTATAACATTCAAACAAATGTATCATTTTTAACATCCAGTTAAAAAAGAAACCGTGGCCCTGGCCGCCGCACAGGCAAGTGAAGAAACACGGGTGGGTTTTTGTCAGTAAAAGTCTGACACCGTTCCGCTCCGCCCAGAGCGGGAGAAGTCATTTGATGATTTCCCATCCCAACAAAACAAAAAGGTATTCAACATCTGCTGCCAGTCTAACCAAATACAGCTGAGTTCCAAGACCTATTTTATTTGATGCGATTGCCTTCTTGACCTCACGACCCAATTACTGGGTAATATGGCACTCCTAGTTAAGGCTGGTTGTTAGAATTTCGGGCTCTGACAATCTGGAAAAACTGCCAAAGATGTTGTGATGATAGCCCGGGCCAACAGTGCAACGTAATTTGCAAAGTACACAGAGGCCTTGGCATTTAATGGTGGTGGAGTTTATTAAAAGGCACTCTAGCCTTGAAGACACTCAAATTGTAGTCCAACGGAAACACCGCCGCTGGCAAATTGTTCCAGTCTCTCGATATACGCGGTATGAAAGAGGAGGCGAAACGCGTCGTCCGAATCGTAGTGGTGTTACCTACGTAAGGGTGGAAACTCGCCGTGCGACGGATCGTCCGGTAGTGGAACGGGGATGGGGGAAATAAATCATGTAATTCCTTCGCACACTCACCAAAATGTTCAACATGATTGACCGACCTGTATAGCTATTTAAAGAAAATATTCGGAGCACCCTGTTGAGAATCAAAATGGCGACGAAATTTGGGCCATGCTAATGTTCTTTTTACGATTTGTTGTGTAAAACCCGAAGTCTTGATGTGGGGCCAGCTGTAGCTTTTTATCTGTCTATTGGTGTACCAGCGCGAAAATAGATTCCATTTGATGTATTGACGCTCGCTTCTGAACATAAATCAGACTTTTAAATGGTTTTTATCTTGCATATGCTAGTCAGTTATCGTAATTTGGCTGTATAAAAATGATTACATATGAGAGAATTCTAGTGCTGCTTTCTCTATACAAACGTATAGAGTATTGGGTAACGTATTTGGGCTGGTGCTGCTAAGTGTCTCCTGGCCACTTTGGATTCAGTGGAGAGACGTGCGAAGAGGCTGATTGGTGACCCTGATCTAACTCGAGTTGGTCTCCAAAGCCTAGAGCACAGGCGTAGAGTAGCCAGCCTTTCGGTGTTCTATAGGATGCATTTTGGGGAGTGTGCGAGGGAATTGCATGATTTAATTCCCCCATCTCCGTTCCACCATCGGACGACCCGTCGTACTGCTGGTTTCCACCCTTACGTTGTTAACACCACTACGATCCGGACGAAGCGTTTCGCCTCCTCCTTTATACCGCGTACATCGAGGGACTGGAACAATTTGCCAGCGGCGGTGTTTCCGTCGGACTACAATTTGATTGTCTTCAAGGCTAGAGTGAATAGGCTCTTAATAAACTAGTGCGCTTTACCATCAACGATTGCGTCACTGTTTACCATCAGGCAGGATTGCGGTCAAGCGCTAGTTTATAATATGTAAAATAAAATAAACGTATTCCGCTATTTTCTTCGTGAATGGTGCTTTTAGATCTATTTGGGTGTTTCTACAATTTTACACCGTGATTATTTGTGCCCCTACAATTATATAAATTTTTCCGAAAATTAATTAATAAAATAAATACGATACTTCAAAATCGAAAAATAACTCAATTTTACCGTGATATTCAGATGGCTATGAGACAAACGTGATAAGTTTTTGACAAAAAAGAAAATAATAGAAGCATAGCTATACTTTTCCTCCAAATTTTGATATACAAATAATTGAGATCTATCGTGTTTTGAAAAAGAAAACAGCGGAATACGAAACGTCATTTGGTCAACGTTTTTGTAGGTTAAATCAGCCTGAGCTGCAACTGTCCTTTTCGCACTTTACCGGGAGAGGTTTCTTTAAATACCTATTTTCCAAATACCTCGGCACTAGAGTCCCTTCTTAATAGTTTAAAACCTTCTTTCAAAAGCGTTCCTTTATTTTGAAACATCGAACTGAAATGATCAAAATTGTTATTCCCTGATCAATTAAAAAATCATCACTGTTAAACGAAGTGACATTGGCACAAATTACAAAATAATATCTTAGATGAAAGCGACTTTCTTGTTCGGGTGCTTCCACCGTCCGCTTGTACTTCGGGAAAGTTCGGGTCTAGTCGGGAATGGTCCGAGTAATTGAAATCCGTCATACCACCGCATATGACAAATGACAAGCTGTCGACCGCTAGCCGTAGTGCGGCGGCTGTCAAATAAAATTGTCACCATTAAACGGGAAACTAAAGGAAAAACTGGAAACAGGAAATGTTACACTTTGTATTCTTGACGGTGTTTGGTTAAGTTTTTTTAGTTTGCTATGGAAACTTGAATCGTGACTTTTCCAGGTTTCATTATTTTCTCAGTAAAAACTTAAGTCGAATTACTAAAAAGTAGGTAGGTGCAATATTGTACGGACGACAGCAGGACAAGCTATCCGAAACTGTCAAATATTCCCAATCAACCTTGAGTGTTAATGCTTTAGCGATAAAGTTGAAAATGTAATAAAGAAATATGACATATTGTAGGTTGTGAGAAACCGCTGGGTGCGGGAGGCGCAGGACCGGTCGTCAGTCGTTGCGATCCTTATGGGAGGCTTATGTCCAGCAGTGGACGTCTTTCGGCTGAGATGATGACAGATTGTAGTAGCTTGAAGTACTGTCATCTAAACATAAAAGATCAAAATTTATTTATTAAACTAGAATTAGCACTTTTTGAACATCCATATATCTCACTTCTTCACTACTTTCGCTGTAAGCCGCGTAACAGACTCATAAGTGGCACAGTAGGCTATTTGTTCAGTCAGATCCTGTTTTTATGCAACCAAGTAATCAACATCACGAAACACAAAACATTAAATTAAAGCTTTGGCCATATGTTAGCTAGCATACGCCAATATATTAACCAATCTTGTTTACCTATTTTTTAAAAACACTCCAATATTTGAAACAAACAAGACCAATAAAAACAACTACAGTTTATTGAAACGGACCAAATAAAACAATCACTGTTGTTTAACATTATTGTTTAATTGTTTACATAAACCAATTTACATAGCGTTCGGAAATGGCGCAAATATTGATAGGCGATGTATAAGCTGTAATTAATTAAATTAATAAAAATCGAACTCGGCTGAATACTGGGTAAAATTAATTATATGTAATAAAGTAAGTATTTGCATAACAGCATAAAAGGCACGAGCTGTAAGCACACGTTTTGTATGGCTCATTACCCATTTCTGATTAACAGTAAGTACTAATAAGTTTTTGCTTGTGTATTGGTAAGGTTCGACCAAGATTGGTTTTTCGTTCTCGACGGAAACCGAGACCGAGACCGAGAATAGGGTAGTTGACTAAAAAAAAAAAAAACTACTTAGTCCGTCAGTCAGATTTCCAAAGATAAAGATAAAGATAAAGATTCATTTATTGCATAACTGTGTACATATTGATGTTATTTAATTGTAAATACAATGATTTGGCTCAACAGTTTATCCAAGTCGGACATGCAATATCAAATAAATAAAAGATTATAAACGGATACGATAAGTCTAAATTACATTAAATTACATTAAATTACTTTATTAATTTTTACCAAAATATTCATTTAAATTATAAAACACATTATCAATTAAAAATTTCTTTAACATTGTTTTATATATATTTCCATTTAATTGCCTAATTGCGATTGGCAGTTGGTTGTACACACGAATGGCAGTAATATACGTACTTTTATAATAAATCATATTATTTACACAAGGCAAATTAATATCATATTTATATTGTCTACGAACATTTCTGTTTGAGTCAGATTTAAAATTAAAAAATTGCATATTATTTTTGACAAACAAACATAACTCCAGTATATAAATTCCAGTCAGCGTTAGGAAACCTTTAGTTTTAAATACATCTCTCAACGATTCAGTACTATGCATGTTATATATTGTCTTGATACATTTTTTCTGGAGAATGAAAGTGGATTGTACGTTAGTCGAGTTCCCCCAGTAAATAACACCATAAGTTAAAAAGGGATAAACATTTCCATAATAGGCACTTCTAGTGATATCAACATTTGTGGTTTCTGCCAAGATAGATAATGCATAACAAGCACTAGATATTTTTTTATTTATTTTTGCAATATGCTCTTTCCAATTCAAATGTTGATCTATCGTCACACCCAGAAAATTAATATCGTTTACTTCTTCAATGGTTATGTTAGACACGTTTATATTTAATTTCATGGGTTTACTCCTATAATTTCTTAATTGGACTAATTTGGTTTTAGAAAGGTTCACTTTTAAATTTAGTGACTGCAACCAATCTATTATTGTAGTTAATGTTTTATTTATTTCATTTTCATAGTGAAGAACATTTGCATCATTTGAAATAAATATAGTTGCATCGTCGGCATACATTACACAAAGGTGGTCGATTATATTTGGTAGCTCATTTATGTATATGAGAAATAATTGGGGACCTAATATACTGCCCTGGGGTACACCTAGTAATACATTTTCAAATTCAGATTTGACTACCTCAACCATTTTAGTACTTTCATTATATACTTCGATAATTGTTGCCTGCATTCTGTTACTCAAATAATTTTCTATCAGCTTCAGAGCTAAACCTCGAATTCCTATGCCTTCTAGTTTATTTAGTAGGATGTTATATTTTACGCAGTCAAATGCTTTTGACATATCAATAAAAAGGGCAGCACATTGCTTTTTATCATTTATTTTTTCCCAGACAGTGTTGAAAAATTTATATATTGCCAAAGATGTTGTTTTACTCTTTTGAAATCCGAATTGATTTGCGCTTAGGATATTATTTTGTTCCATAAAAATTGTAATTCTGTTATATATTACTTTTTCAAATATTTTAGAAAAACTTGGTAATAGTGCAATTGGTCTAAAGTTATTCATATCATGCCGTGATCCCTTCTTGTATAGAGGCTTTATAAGGGCTTTTTTTAAAGTTTCGGGAAATTCTCCTGTTTCTAACATTAAGTTTATTATATATACAAGTGGGTCGACAATAAATGAAATACTTTCTTTAATAATTTTTATAGGTATACCATCATGTCCAAAACTAGATTTATTCTTTAATTTTTTTACTATGTTAATTATTTCGTATCTATCTGCTGGGTAAAGAAAAATACTATTTGGATTTGCGCTACTTGTATGTTGTGAGTTATAGTTACCATCAGTTGACGTGTTGTTATTTTGGTTAATATAGAAATGATTGAAAGTACTAGCTAATTTGGTAGGTGATTTTATAATAGTATTATTCTGTACTATGTAGTCTATTGTAGATTGAAGAACGTTTGTAGTTTGGGTTTGTCTTTTAATTAACGTCCATGTCGCTTTAGTTTTGTTGGCACTAGATGATATGAATTTTGCATTTGATAGTTTTTTAGCCTCTTTTGTTACACGTTTTAAAATTTTGCAACATCGTAGGTATTTTATTTTATGTTCATTTGATTTATTGCTTTTAGTTTGAAGATACATTTTACGTTTATTTTTACTAGAGACAATGATGCCTTTTGTTTTCCACGAATTATCTTTTTTATACTGAAATTTTATTCTCTCAATAGGAATACAAAGATCAAAGATTAATTTAAATATGTGTATAAATTCATTATAAGCTGAATTCGAATTTGAATGGCGGTACACTTCATTGAAAGTTATTTGGGATATATATTTTAGGGCTATTTCTATGTAATAATCTATTTTTCGGCGCATTCTATACCAGTATTTTTCTCTAAAACTTATACTACACGGTATCTTTATTATTTGGCATGTATGGTCTGACATACCCAAGTCCCATATTTCTGCTTTGTAATTACGATTGT
The DNA here is from genome assembly GCA_017933935.1 of Sesamia nonagrioides. Taxonomy (NCBI): domain Eukaryota; kingdom Metazoa; phylum Arthropoda; class Insecta; order Lepidoptera; family Noctuidae; genus Sesamia; species Sesamia nonagrioides. The sequence continues at coordinate 130,244 of JADWQK010000667.1, read as the reverse complement.
TTGTAATGATATTATCAATGCACGTTGCAGAATGAGACGTTAATCGAGTTGCACTCTTTATGGTTAAATGTAAATTAAATTTCTTTAATGTGTTTTTAAATAGCTGACTTTTTGTGTTGCATAATAGAGTGTCTATGTTAAAGTCACCAGTAACAAAAATTTTTCTGTTTAATGCTCTAGATCTAATAGTAAGTTTAAACAGTAGGAGCTCAAGTTTTTCAATAAACAGAAATAGATTACTATTTGGTGTTCTATACAAACACAAGATATACCAATTTGTTTCTGGGATTACTAAACCACAACACTCAAAGTGGTTTTCAACCGCTATTTCAGAAATCCACTCAATTTTTTTGAAGTTAATTGACTTCTTTACGTAAATGCATACACCACCTCGAGACTTTTTTTGTCTTGAAAAGTATGTTGCAATTTTATAATTTGGTAGCTGTAGTGTTTCTGCATTTTTTTCCCGAAAAAATGTCTCACTCAAACAAAGAACATCAATATTTCTCGACTCCAATAATAATTCTATATCACAAACCTTAGACCTCATACCTTGAATATTGTTATGCAGTATAGTAAATTCGCTTTCAGTCGCGAAATAAATGATTTTCCGTCTGAGTTTCGACTGATGGTAGATTAGAGTGCAATAGCAAATCTGTTTGCGTACTAGTTGTTACCATATTCCTGTTTTGTTTACTGTTGTATTCAACGTATTGTGTATATTTGTGTTTATAATTAATATGCAATATTTCTCTTAGCATTAACCTGCATAATACCACGAAGTAAGAGATGTGAGAAACTTTATATCCTACGTTTACAAATGTGCTATGACCAAACTGGGAGCATACATAGTGGAATGTCTCACTTAGCTTAAACTCACTTAAATATCTACTTCTTTTTGTGTTGCACAGTAACACATTCGTGTGCGCCAGTTTATCTACGAGACAGAATAAATTTGACTGCATTCTAAGTGGGTTCCTGTCATTTTTACCAGATATAATTATGACGTAGTCGAGCTTGTTTAGGTCCTTACATAAATCTAGTAACGATTCGAGTAGTTTATCAGTCGTTGCACCAGGTTTACTCAAAGATGATACGATAAAATTGGGTCCGATCAAGTTTTGAAGAATATTTCTCATATTTGTGTTTTCATCTGAGAAAATTAGAACTCTATTTCTGCTAGGCTTTTCTTCAATTGTGATCGGGATTTGATTTGACTCACCCCGGGGGAGATCATTATGCATTTTATTTTCGTTAATTCCAGGAGACTCAGTATTGGTTGTAGGAGACTGGCATGTCGGATTAGCGTGTTGAGCATTACTGATTGGGGTATCAATAGTGTTATCAAGGTTAATATTCATTTCGCTGTAACTGTCATTTAAGTTCAATGGTTTTTTAATAAATTTAGGCTTCGACTTCAGTGATTTGTTGCGTTTGTGTGAAGATAATAAACTGTTTCGTATATTCGAGGAGTCGGAACACAGTAATTTTAATTTATCTATTTTTGTTTGTTGAGAAGCAATTATTTCTTGAAGAGTGTGGTTTTCTAAGTTTAGATTATCTACCTCGTTCTGGGATCTTTCCAAATTCATTCTTAGTTTCATGATTTCACTTCTTAACTCTTCCACTTCATGGTCAAGAAGTGCTTTAGATAAGTCTGGTAAACTCTGTGCATTGTCTGAGAGATATAAGCTTGAAGAGGAGTTCAAAGAATTCACATCATAATTACTTTGACTGCTGATCCTTCTTTTCTTCCTTACCGTGATGTTTCTATCGCAAGAATCCATAATTTACTTTAGATAGATATGTATTGCCAAGACAAACTTCAATTGCATTTAGGTTTATTGCTGGTAGAAGGCTGTTTACTGATTTACAAAAATTGTTTTAGTTTCGTTATATTTATTTTATTTCTTCAAAATAAAATAACAAACTACCAATATTTTTTTTCTTTTTTAACCTGTCAACACTAATTGGAATCTGGTATCCCAAACTATCGAAGATGTTGCTAATGGCCAACAGATGGCGCTGTCCGTACTTTTAATACAAGAATATAGTATTCATTTCTTGCAACACTGTGATGAGTCTTGTAACACTTCTGTTATGTATGTCTGTTACTCTATACTAGATGGCGCTATTTTAATATATTGTGGTTTTTTGAATAAAAATCGGAATTCGTTTATGTTTTTTCTTAAATGTTGGTCCCTCACTGTATTCTAAAATGGTTTTATGTATGATGATGTTTATTTATAGTTTTGAAAGGATGATTACATCGCACATATCACTAATAGATGTTAATTACGCGAAAATTAGGTCACAGTTTAAGAATTTTTGAATCACCTATAATTTGGTTAATTAGTCAAAAGAAGACTACATAACACTTTCACGTCCAGTTTATACGTCCAGTTTCACTTTTATTCACTTTGCAATGACCAGATATACAAAAAAACTATATAATAATTAATTTGAAACGGATCACAACAAATCTAATGTTTACTAAAGGGCGCCACCTACCCTCATTCCTAAAAAAACTAGACACGTATTTTTTCTTTTTTCATATAAACAAAAAATGAAGATGATACGGTGCGTTGAAAACACTTGTGACATCACTCCTTGTTAGCAAAGAGTGACGTCAATAGCCCCACTCGTGATCTTTGATGCCTATTATATTTGTCAATTTTTATTGATTTGATTAATAAAATATAGGTATCCAATATTTTTCGATAATTACAATCTGAATGACGGACTAAATAGAATAATTTTTTATTACCCAGGAATTATCCCTATAGAAAAAGCGTGAAAAAATATTTAAATAATAAATAATAATAATAAATTTATTTACTCAAAGAGACAGACTGTAGTAGGTACACATGGTTAAAAAAGTTTCTTACAAAATATGTTAGATGGTCTACAATCGAGTGGGTGAAGCACTGTTCCCCTAGCTAGGTTACAGAATAACCTGTGTTAAGGAGAAGCAGTCTCGTTCCTTTATGCCTATGGTACAGGTATATAACATAATATTGTATAGTACTTGTGCTGACACTACTATTTTAACAGTTAAGTATTGTGAGTAAATACTACTTTTAAATTGTATAAAAATTTTGCTTAAATTATTAAATGCAGGTGTGTTATGTAAATGAATGTGGATGTGTGTAAGGTGTATGTGTGCGTGTATGGGTAAATCTTCAATATTAACTGTTTTTAGAATCAATTCCAATCTATACTAATATACAGTATGTTAACTAACAGAGGGCGTTCCCGTTAACCCGAAATAGTATAGCATACATACATGCTAAAAAAAATATTTCCATTCGAAAACAATTTTTTTTTTAATTTTTCCAATAAGAAAATATTCAATAAAAATTTTAAATTGGCATGTAAAAGAAACACACTGTACACGCGAACTTGAAAGACAGCAAGGTCGCAATTTGTTTATGATACTACGCTACTATTTTGATTTAAAACAGGAGGTTTCAAATTTATTTCCAATTAGAATTTTTTTTATCGGATTTTTTTATGCTTATTTTTCTATGCTGATATTTTTATTTTAATCTATTAATGATATATATTAACGAGTTTAAGGGAACGCCCTCTGTTATTTAACATACTGTATAAAGCTGACGAGTTTGTTTGAACGCAATAATCTCAGGAACTACGGGTCTGATTCGAAAAATTATTTTTGCGTTGGATAGTCCACTAATCGAGGAAGTCTTTAGTCCCACCGTTTTCAATACGTTTGTTCGTTTTTTTTAAAGAATTTCGAACTATAATGTTGAAAATAAATATATTATAAATATATAAAAGGTTGTCGCTTTAGTTGATCGTAGTTAATTAAATGTGCTTTAGCGATAACCTTTTTTATTTAATAACTTACGAATAGTTTCTATGGCTGTATTTTTGTGTACTAGCTTTTAATCGCGACTTCGCACGCGTGTAGATAGGAAAGTTATCTAGTGTTAATCCAAGTTATACATTACCTGTGTACCAAATTTTACCCAAATCGATAAACCATTTTGGTGACTTTAGTAGGATTATGTCTATCATCACCGTCGTATCACCGTCTAGATCTAAAATTTAGATTTCTTGAATTAGACCGTGCTCAGAGAGCGATAATTAAAGTGATGTACTTCAAAAAAAAAAGAATATTTTCTACTAAAAAGCTTTACGAATTATGTAATCTACAATTAGTGAGAAAATTATACATTCTACATATTATGCTCAAAACGCACAAGGAGACATCATACGATGCTAAGGTACTAAAAAAAAGAAATAGATACTGCATACTAAACATTCCCAAAACCAAAACGGAATTTGCTAGCAGACAATTCAAAAAACGCTCATCCTTTTTAACCGACTTCAAAAAGGAGGAGGTTACTCAATTCGACCGTATATATGCTTTTTTTTTTGTTTGTTCGCGCATAACTTCGTCCTTTATGAACCGATTTTGATAGTTCTTTTTCTGTTGGAAAGAAGACGTTCCCAAGGTGGTCCCATGATAAGGATATCAGGGTTTGATGGTGGAAGACCAGAGAAAACAAGGGAAACTTTCAAAAATTGCAGGGGCGACTAGTGCATTTCTTAGCAGTTTCATTAAGTATTTTAAAGCACTATAATTTAATAAAGGTCTGGAGTAGATCTGATGATGGAGTCGGGAGGCAGTCGAAGGAACTCCTCAACAATTCACAGCAGCTACCTTGTGTTTGTGCTTGAATAATTTGTATTGACAAGAACCTTACACCTAGATCGGTAGTGACTGTCATTAGGGAGCTGATGATCATTACAAAGGTCAGTTCAGGGAACTCCTAAACGATTTACAGTAGCTACCTTGTATTTGGACTCAATTCATTTATATTGATGAGACCTTTGCACCTATTGGGTTAAAATAATGGTCTGCAGTAAATTTGATGATGGAGACCATAGGCAGTTGAGGGAATACTTACGGGTAAAAGTTAAAATAAATAAAATTACGTCGTTTCCCAACTATATTTGCGTCAGCTTTCAGTCTGACCGGATGCAACTGAATGCATAGCAGTTTTAACAACTAAAAAGTGTAAAATAAAAACTTATTTACAAAAAAACAACCGACTTCCAAAAACCACTAGGTAGGTACAAAGTGAAAAATAACTAATTTCAGAAGTCGGTGTCAAAAATGAATATACAAAACCAAAGACAACGACTTCCGAAATTAGTTATTTGTCACTTTGTAGTGGTTTTTGGAAATCGTTTTTTTTTTTTGTAAAAAAGTTTTTATTATTTAATAAGATTAATAAAGTCAAATCAGATCAAAGCATTTATTTCAAATAAACCAGTTACAGGCACTTTTGAATTGTCAGAAGGTCGGTCAGTCAATAAGATGAAGCTAGTCGCCCATTCCAAAGAGTAGGTACCTATGGAGAAGAACGGGCAAGAAAATCCATGGACACTCTTTTAAATTTTCAAGCTATTGTTACAAATATTTGATTACATCATTCATGTTGAAATCAACCGTGTGAGAACGATGCAGAAATAAATTGTACGCCGAGAGCGTCCATTATGGAAAACACACAAAAATCAATTCAGAAATTAAAATACGCCATGGCAGCTAAGAGATGACCAGTCCCCTTCGACGGCGTCCGTTCACGAACATGACGAATGGATCAGCATCATTCAGCTCAACCATATTGAAGGGAACCTAATGACCCAACACACACGCCACCATCAGCGAGACATTTGAGTGAGCATGACATACTTTCAACAGCCAGAGCACAATCAAGTCAATAAAAAAGACTAACCCAACAAAAAATGCCTTACAGCACATTCGTACATTGTGCTCACACGTTTGCCATGCAATTATACAATACTAAGAAATTTAATCTACACAATGCTAAGATAGTTTTGTCCAAGGTTCAGCAGCTCCAACAGTGTTCCCGAATACTAAGTTTAACTCCTGTGTAGCTGTACAAGTGCCTAACATCTCTGTCAGCGATACAATTCCGTAACGTACAATATGCTTGGCTACATAGTGTGTAATACAGGCTTTGAATTAATAACATAAACAATTACGTATTAAAACTACAAGAGGAAAAATCAAAGAACAATCAGTATATTGAAATCGGACGCAGCTCAAGCCCAAGCCTTTTTGTCCTCAATATAATCCTTCACACTATAAAATGCTTTCTGAGACAACTCAAGTTTAATGAAGGATTTGAATTTATTCAGGCTCAGATCTTGAACCACCTCTGGAAGTCCATTGTAAAAGTCATATATGTCTATGATAAAAAATTATTGTAATGCAAAAAAGAATTAACAATCTGGCTACATAATTTAAATCACGATGATACAGAGGGACTCTTGCAACCAGTGACCTAATGGAGTGTCATTAAATCGAACAAATAACATTTCTTTTATTCACGCACACAAATACTCTTTTACACACAAACACACACGCACCAACATGCACACACACCTCCCACACGCACGCACTCATACAATTAGTCGCATTTTGTTATTTATTATTATTTTTCTCGTTTCCCTTTTTATTACTTTCATATTTACAATTAACGGAGCCTTCAACTATAGGCATTTCTATGCCTAAATGGAGGCTCCTTGACATGTAATGTAAGATAAATTTATATGAAATAAACTTATTACTTACTTACTTACCGTCTCTTCTGTATGTCCTGTTTTGTTGCGTCGATGCTTCTCATCATCCCAGTGTTAATCCCAGTCGCATCCGAAGCCTTTTCAGCTTTGGAGTCTGGGGTTCGCTTTACAGTCCAACTGCTGATATGGCTAAACTTCGACATTTTCCATGAAGCGACTGCCGTCTGACATCCACAACCCGAAGGCTACATCGAAGCATTGCAGTTAGACCAATTGTAGGACTTTTGAGGGCTCCAACAACCCGTAACGACTGCCACTAGATGTTCGTAGGGCAACCGGGACCAACGGCTTAACGTGCTTTCCGAGGCACGACTAGACCAGTACAAATATTCATATTCATGCATACAAATACTTGCACTGTGCGGGGATCGAACCCGCGCCACCTTGCGTAGCGGCCGCGTCCGCTACCGCTACGCCACAGAGGCTGTCAGAGTTGCGTCGACGCTTCTATACATTTTATATGAAAGGGAAGACGTAGAAACAAATGTCCGCGCCCCGTCTGCGTCTTACGTCTTTTCTGTGTGTCCAGCGTCTAAGAAAAACAACACTACTATTCAAACACGATAACACTTCACTGAAATTTAGGTAACACTATTTAGTGAATGTTATCTCTATTTAAATGCTTCAAAAGAAAAAGTTTGTAACTACCCGAAACCCTAGTCCGAACATGTTTATTCTGTAAACCCGTGCCGCGACATGTCAGGACAGATGTAAACATAAATTCGCCACATTCTTGGGGCACCGCTACTGGTCGTCATTTGTCATCTGCGTGAGATTGGGCCGGGATGCCGTGCTGCTTGCGAGTGCGAAATATTTTGCGTTTATTGCGAGTTCTAACTATAATTTGATGTGTTAAGTATATTTTTATGTAATAATAATATAAAGAAGTTTTTTTTTCCTTTCTAAGTAAATCTTGGACACCAATGTTTGATTAAAATGTGAAGGAAAACCATCTTGAGGAAATCTGGTCTATAAGTCTGAAATTACCAACCCGCATTGAGCAAGCGTGGTGATTACGCTCAATCCTTCTCTGTATGAGAGGAGACCTGTGCCCAGCAGTGGGACGATAAAAGGTTGATGATGACGATGATGAATAAATAAAGAAGTTATGTAATTTGTCTCAATTTTGCTTAAGAGTAAATTAGTAACAATTGTGTCTAATTTTTGATACAATATTAGTTTAGTATGAAATAGATATTTCTTGTTTTGCTATACCACAGATAACAGAATAGCTATACTATCTAATTTCTTTCAAGATACCAAAGATCCCTTTGGTTAGTACAATAGTCTTGATCTATTTTAGTACTTAACTAACAACACAGAATGTGGAAATTTTATTATGCTTTCCTAGATGCTATGGAAAATAGGACGTAATTTTTTTTTCCAAATTTCAAAAGAAATAATAGCCACACTGGTCATTTTAGGGACTAACGAGCATTATTTAATTTCTGTTGAGTTTAGATGCAAAGCATACAAAACTTCTTGTACGTAAAAAAGTAAAAACCAAAGGCGTAGTCACACGTTGTCAAGATGCTACGGTAGGTAGGTATATGTAACGTGTGACTACGCCTTTCCAAACATGAAAATTTATCTCTAAATAATGAATATTGCATACTTCAGAATAGTATTGTATGACATTATTGTCAATTTACAACGAAGGCATCTTGGTAGAGTCTACTGTGTCCATTTACTTGCAACTATGTACATTAGCAACTTTGTTTAGTTCAGTATTCTGAAAATCTTGTTTTATACTTTTTCAGCGTCGTTTTTTGTCGTAGTTGGGTTTTAGTTTTTTTACTTTTTATTATTTGCACTATTTTGGTGTTAAAGTGTATTTGTGGCGCATAATATTAACAAAAGTTAAACTGATGAACTAAAAACTAGGTACTTGACATATTACATCTACACGCACATATAACAACGTAAGCCCGAAGGCATATAGTGCAGAGGACATTTTTATGGGAGTTTTAGCCAGTTATAAAACTGATTCCGCCTTTACCGCGTGGAGTTACTCCCAGCTTATGTCGTTTTCATTAGTGCATTACATATTCTATTAATGTTCACAATGCTCTATATTGCATAAAGCGATTCACAGTTCCCGTGATCCGCGCTTTACTCTTATCGCTCATATTTAACATCATTAAAGCATTCATGTAATTAAGTACAAGCATAAAGTACTCGTGAAGTTCTTTCACGAGATACCAAACACGGTATATTTATTTTAATTTTATATTAACAAAGAACTTTTTGTCCGCTAGAGGGCGCAATACTAAATATGGTGTCAACCTTTATAGCTCATAACCAACAGAATATCAAGGCCCTTCTAATGGTACTGCAGTGGTCTTATTCTGAAAAGTAGTAAAGAAGCTATGAACGAAAAGATGTGAATTATATGCAGCCAACCCATGAATACAGGTAAAGTCACAAGCAAATGCTAGCAATATATATATTTTCAAAATGTACAAGTAAAGCGCTTTCATATGATACCAAACACGGCATATTTATCTTAACTTTATTTTTTTACTCTGTATGTTTTGTCCGCTAGAGGGCGCCACATTAGATTTTGTGAAACCCCATATAGCCTATAACCAGCGGACAATTAAGACGCTTCCAATGATACGTCATTTGTCGAATTCTGATAAGTAGTTTAGAAGTTACGAGGGAACAGATGAACATACATACATACATATATACATACATACATAGCCTGTCAAAATCATAACCCTCCTTTTGCTTTGACGTAGTCGGGTAAAAAAGGTTTAGCTAACCTTTTTTTCCAATGTCAAAGATTGACTTACTTAGCAATTTAACGTAATTTCCACAATTATCAGAATCTGAAAGTTGGGAACGACATGAAGTTGGGAAGTTGGCTATTTGACAGATTTATAATTTCTCTATCTTGAATTACTTGGTTGCGGTTAAGAAGTTAACCGAAAGTATTTTTTTTTTATTTTAAATACGTATTTCGTAAGAACCTTGCAAATAAAAATTCAAAATTCAAATAAGCCGCCGAAACGCTTTATTTAGCAATATGGCCGCAAGCCTCGTAAGTGACGTCACAAGACGATATAAACGATTTTCGGTTCCGCAGTGTTGTTTGTATTTATCTGTTATTTGTTGTTGTTTATCTAATATAAAATGGTTTGGCCAGTGGTGTGCTGTACCGGGTTGTACAAATACCTCGATAAAACACCTGAGAACACAGAACAACAACAAGTGCTGATGCGCGTATGACGTCATCGTGACATTAGCCATTCCGGATCGTTTCACAATATGTGGCGCGAGATACAAAAAGTCAAACATATTTTTGTGTTTATGGATATATTAATTGTTACTATTTTTATTAAAACCCATGTAAATGACATAAAGAACCCTCATTTTATGCATTTAAAGCAAATAATCACAAAAAATTTCAAACTGTCAAATAGCCTATTGCTGCGTGTCGCGGATTCGACTTCCGCGCTGAACAAATTTTTATATGACCTACAAGTACCCTTCCTACCCCTTCCGGGTGTGGCTGTGTGTGTACGTGAGTTTTATACGGGCGAAATATAAAACCATCTACCCCACCCCTTGTGTCTAGTAGAGAACTTCAAGCTTTACAGTCCAATGCCCATGCCCACAATCCTTTCAAAATTTTATTACAGGTGAGAAAATGCATTTCAACCTTTTTAATGCTTAAAGCAATAACACACCTCACACTCGTTTTAAAAATTCTTCAAATGCGAAGCAATAAGAAAGCCCTTTGTCTGCCTTTGTCAGATTCAAACGAGTGTAATAAAAATGGCGGTTAAATCTAAAACTGTTAAGTGAGCATGTTAATAGACACTTTCAGGCTTATCTGCATACGGAGTCGTAACTCAGAAATAAACCTACCGTGCTATTTTCTAAAGTAGTAATTATGAGTTGTTAATTCTGTCTTTATGTACTTTGAGTGATACTATGTCAGCAAGTAGCAGTAATTTTAGAGCTTCCAAAGCGTCAATTGTTCAACACACGCTGCATGATTTAGTTCCCCCGTCTCTGTTCCACCATCGGACGACCCGTCGCACGGCGAGTTTCCACCTTTACGTCGTTAACACCACTACGATTCGGACGAAGCGTTTCGCCTCCTCTTTCATACCGCGTACATCGAGGACTGGAATAATTTGCCAGCGGCGGTGTTTCTGTCGGAATACAATTTGAGTGTCTTTAAGGCTAGAGTGAATAGGATCTTAATAAACTAGTGCGCTTTACCATTATCGATAGCGTTACTGCTTACCATCAGGCGGAATTACGGAAATAAAAAAAAAAGCACTATAAATGACAATCTGAAAAATGTATTGAAAAGGTTATTGCTAAACTATTGCTTGACCATTCGAATAATGTGTCTGCTCAATAACATAAATAACGCAATGTATGGTGTTGAACTATTCATAAATAAACCATTTCCACTGGGGCCCTAGTCCGCTATTATAATAGTGTCAGAATGGTTGATCAGTGATCTCATAATGATCGATTTTGACAAGTTTTGTTTTTTTATACCTAATTGTTAACTAGTGCTTGACTGCAATCCCGCCCGATGGTGCCGTGATGCAATCGTTGATGGTGAAGCACGCTAGTTTACTAAAAGCCTATTTACTAAAAAAAAAAAAGAAAAAACTGAGTGCGCCAGAGGGAGATTGATCTGGAGCCCCTTAAAAAAAAGGGTTGGCTGTAAGACTTTGTCTAGTGGGTGGTAACTTCTGCTAGCAGCGGATGTTATGGCCTACCGAGACAAATAACCCAACAAAAAACATTATGACTTTGCAGTGGTCAATCATTCATAGTAAATGTTAAAATTGAGTAGTAGTTTTTAGAAAATTATTTCTACTAACGGGTTTTATAATAACAGCAATACGGCAATGTCATTGTATCACCATTCCATGATTGAACGATCATTATGAATTTAGCAGATTACGAACTTTTAGCACGATGACAATGGAATCGTGTTGAAATGACAAATTTATAAAAATAACAGGTTAGAATCCCTAGTATTGTGAGTATTGTGTTACGCAATTCCCGCAGCTAGCTAACAAACACGGAAGCCCGTTTTTAGGGTTCCGTAGCCAAATGGTAAAAAACGGAACCCTTATAGATTCGTCATGTCTGTCTGTCCTTCTGTCCGTCCGTATGTCACAGCCATTTTTTTCCCGAAATTATAAGAGCTATGCTGTTGAAACTTGGTAGGTAGACGTATTCTGCGCACGGCACTAAGATTTTGATGCAAAAATAAAAATCTATACATATAATAAAATCGTAGAGGTCGAATGTCTGTACAAATGAAAAAAATGCTTAAAACGAAGTCAGGGTGATGTAAATAAAAGGAAAATACAAAAAAAAAAATTTTTAGAATTTCTTATTTCTCTGTCTGTTTGTCTATTTGTCTGTTTGCACGGGCTAATCTTCGAAACGGCTGAACGGATTTGAATGAAATTTTGCATGGTAATACCTAATATCCCTGGTCAACATCTTAGATAATTTTTATTTCGGAATATTAAAGGGTTCCCGTGGGATGGTTAAAAAACCATTGTTGAAAATCACAAAATCACGGAAGAGTCCATGGCGTCATTTAGCGTCGAGTAAAAAAAGTTTAACATGCAGCGCTGTCTAGCGTCGAAAGGCATTGTTTTTGTAACTACGTTACCTATCTGTTTATATTTGAAAGTCATTCTGTGATAATTCCGATTATTTCGTAAATAACCACAAAGTGCATTTTCAAAAGAATATATATTTCTATCGGCGAATACTTTCACGGTTCGTTTCTTCACAATGCCTAGAAAAAGGTCAAATCTTTCTCAGTACTCGAGAGAAGCTAAAAGATCTAGGTTGTTTAGATCCCAAGAAAGTAACGATGATCATGAGGCAAGACTTACTGCGACTCGACACCGCCAGGCTACTGCTCGCGCTATGGAAAATCCTTCTCAGCGTGAAGCCCGACTAACAGCTGATCGGCAACGCCATTCTTTATCTAGAGTCTCAGAGACGTTTATTCAAAGAGAGTCCCGCTTAAGCTCACAACGCACACGCACGTCTGCTTTTCGGTCGCAGGAAACCAGTATAGAAAGAGAGCTACGACTAACAGCCGATCGTGAACGTCATACGTTGTCGCGAGTCTCAGAGACGTTTACGGAAAGAGAGTCCCGCTTAAGCTCACAACGCACCCGCACGTCTGCTTCTCGGTCGCTGGAAACCAACGTAGAAAGAGAGCAACGACTAACAGCCGATCGTGAACGTCATGCGTTGTCGCGAGTCTCAGAAACGAGTCAAGAACGAGAGGTACGTCTAACAGCTGATCGCGAGCGCTATACATTATCTTATGCCTCACAAACTTTTACCCAACGTGAGGAACGCTTAAGTAACGCTCGATATCGTCAAAATATTATTAGTGCTATAAAAAGGGATGATCAACACCAGCAACGATTAGAATTGGCCAGGGAAAACTATGAGCTTATGCGCCAGGATCGTGAGGATTCGTTACTAAGAGAAAGAGAGAGAATACATGAAATAAGACAGCATGAATCAGAAGAACAACGTCAAGCACGCTTGGAGTCCGATCGACTTCGACACTTACTCAACAGAAGGTCGGTTTCATCTGAAGAGTTTGACCTTGATTCTGACGAACAATACCCCTGGACAGAAAAAGAAAAAAGTGGGTTTACATACTCACCCAGAATTGATTATGCTTCATTTTCATTTGTGGGTTGAATGATTACTATCGAGATGCTTGCCGAGCCCGAAATTTACTCGAAGATGACCAGCATTGGGATGACGCCCTAGCCGATGCATGCATCAGTGATTGTCCACACCGCTTGCGTCATTTATTTGCTGTATTACTGGTATTTTGTGGTGTTTCAAATGCTGAGCAATTGTGGCAAAAATATCAAGATAGACTAGGGGAAGACTTTTTTAGGAATATAAGGCAAAATATTGACGGTGACCTTAACCATAGATTACGAGATATTGCTATCAATCAATGCTTAGTAGCTGTACAAGATTTAGTTACATCTATGGGTGGTAATTCTCTCCCTCAGTATGGTTTGCCAGCGCCGACCATAGAAGGGGAACGTATTAATAGAGAATACGCTGCAGAAATAAATTATGATCCAGCTGAATTAGCTGAAACGTTACGAACCGGAGTCCACAGTCTTACTGAAGAACAGCGCACTATATTTGACCGAGTATGTCACAGTGCTGAGAATGCTACAGGAGAAATTATATTTCTAGATGCACCTGGTGGGACGGGAAAACCTTTCTCACTAAAATAATATTGGCACAATTACGAGCACAAGCCAAAATAGCTCTTGCTGTAGCGTCGTCTGGAATAGCAGCCACTTTGCTACCCGGCGGTAAAACTGCTCATACAATGTTTAAAATCCCCATAGATTTGGACATAAGTGATCATCCTGTATGTGGTATCTCTAGAAGCAGTGATGAAGCGAAAGTTTTACGCGATTCATCATCATCATCATCAACCTTTTATCGTCCCACTGCTGGGCACAGGTCTCCTCTCACACAGAGAAGGATTGAGCGTCATCACCACGCTTGCTCAATGCGGGTTGGCGATTTCAGACTTATATAAAGTCCAGGTTTCCTCAAGATGTTTTCCTTCACCTTCAGTCATTGGTGTCCAAGATATACTTAGAAAGTACATATTACGTTAGAAAAGTAACATTGGTACTTGCCTGACCTGGAATCGAACCCGCACACTCATACTTGAGAGGCTGGTGTTTTAACCACTAGGCCACCACGACATCAATCATCGACATCGACGCGATTGCTGTTTAATTATCTGGGACGAGTGCACTATGGTACACCGAAAAGATGTAGAAGCAGTTGATAGAACTCTCAGAGATATCCGTCAAAATGACCAACCTATGGGTGGCGTAACGATGCTGTTTTGTGGGGATTTTAGACAAACGCTGCCAGTAGTACCACGAGGAACAAAAGCCGACGAGTTAAGAGCATGCTTAAAGAGCTCAAGTCTTTGGCGACACATCACAAGGATGCACTTGACGGTGAACATGAGGGCGTGAACGGGAGGTAACACAAACGCTCAGGAATTTTCTGATTTGTTGCTGAAAATTGGCGAAGGAACATATCCGGAAGAAGAAGGGGAAATTGTATTATCTGAAAATCTCTGCCACACTGTTAATTCAATTGAAGAACTTATCTCCTCCGTATATGGTGAAGCAAATCAAATAACAAGTCATGAGAACTTATGGCTTTGCGAAAGAGCAATTTTGACTCCGCGAAATGACCAAGCAGTAAGAATCAACTTGGATATACTCAACCATGTTGAAGGAGAAGTAGTAGAGTATACTTCTATCAATAGAGTAATGGAGCAAGATGACGCTACCAATTATCCCGTTGAATTTCTTAATTCTCTGAGCGCTCCCGGACTTCCAGCTCACAACATTACTTTAAAAATTGGCGTCCTAATTATTTTGTTAAGAAATCTAAGTCCCCCAAAATTATGCAACGGGACAAGACTGAAAGTTATTTCTCTGCAGCGTAACATTATAGAAGCGGAGATTTTGTCGGGATGTGGCGCCGGTCAAAGAGTCTTTATACCACGAATTCCACTGATTCCCAATAATTACCCTTTCAATTTCAAACGCGTACAGTTCCCAGTGAGCTTATGTTACGCTATGACCATAAACAAAGCCCAAGGCCAGACGCTGCGTGTTGCCGGCGTAGATCTCAGCGTCGGCTGTTTCTCACACGGCCAGCTCTATGTGGCTTTCTCCCGTGTGAGTCAACAAAACAAACTATTTGTTTACGTTCCAAACCAGACCACATCGAATATTGTTTATAAAGAGGCATTATAGTTATAAATAGTAGTACTAGCTAGATAATATTTTCTGTTATATTTTACTACCATAAAAAATAAAATATAATACAACTTAAGTACTCTAATTTTTATCCCGCTGTGATATTACTTGTAGTCCACGCGTGCGAAGCCGCGGGCAGCAGCTAGTATAATAATATATAGGTATTGGGGGCCCCCCACACTTAAAACTGAAACTCAAATTTTTTTTCATCAATCACATACGTGTGGGGTATCTATGGATAGGTCTTCAAAAATGATATCGAGGTTTCTAAAATATTTTTTTTTATAAACCGAATAGTTTGCGTGACAGACGCTTCCAAAGTGGAAAAAAGTTATGGATGTCCGCCGCCATGGCTCGGGCAACGGGGTCTATCAGGCTGTTACTGACTAAAAACCACCCCAATGTTCCATCTCACACCTACAAGGGGGTTTCGAGAACGAACACTGGTTCCGCAACCCCCGATTGGCGCTGGCCCGCCACTGTGGGCCTCCTCGGAAACACGAAAGCCCGTAACTCAACCTTCAAAGTCATTAGCATAACATAAAAGAAATTTATCCAATTTGATCCAAAATCTGACAGTAATTGTAATAATCCGTGTAACATTAGCGTTTCAATGATCATTGTTTCAAGCTATGTAGTTACAGTCTCGAAGAAAACTTTTAATAGGCATGAAGTTACGAGGAATTCAATAGAACTCTGTAATTGTTATATCAAGCCTGTTTCTGAGGTAATAGCCTCGTAAAATATTCCTCTTAATATTATTTTGGGGGAAAATTTTTGCTTCAAACTTATACAATTTCGCCACTGATATAATTACCTCTGGGAAGTAGCCACTTCTCTGTAACTTGTTACCTACTTATCTTTAACTTTTCAGTTCAATAAAAGGTAATGTTTGGTTTGATTTAAGATTTTCAGTATAGGTAAAATTTTCAAGGTTACGCCAAGGTTATCATCGCCATTTATTATCTACTTAGTCTGCCAGCGGCTTTTTTCGGAAAACATACCTCTGAGACGACATCTGAGAATATTTTTTCCCATAAATTCTTGCCATTGTAGGTTTGGCAAAGTTTATAAACAGGATAATTTTTATCCCAATATTCCCACGGGATGAAATCTTATGCGAGTGAAACCGAGGGGCGCAGCTAGTACAATGATAATTCCCTAAGATGTAAATCTTGAAAAGGCTGAAACTCTTTATCGAGAAATAAACTCCTTGATTTGAATTTTAACGTTTTTCCAAAATTAAGGGTTTCGTTTAACATATAAATTTTATTAAGTAAGATATGTGTATCATGATTAAATTAAAACCCACCAAAAACATTCTGTAAAAAACTTGCCAAGTCTCGATGGAGCTGCTTGTTTATCTCTAAAAAGTAATGAAATCTAGACAAAGTGGTGCCAAGTCTAAGGTTCCTTACTGCGATTTTTTTATTATTATAACTAATGTTGTGTGACTTGGTCGTTGAACATTCTTTGTATGCTAGTGTGTACAAGTCAATTTTGTTCTTCTTCATTAGATACTTAAAACGTACGATTTTTGACATCAAATGAAGTGGCCCACCAAGTTGAATATTTTTCGTAAAGGCGATACGTCAATCTCTAATAGTTTGGTTGGGCTCTTCTGTTTTCTAATAAGGGTCACCAGGTACTCCAGATCTTCATTTATCCTAGTTTTTTATAGTTTTCAATTAAACCATAACTCTGTAACAAATTTCAGCTCTCTGAGTTTATGGAAAGTACTAGTTCTATTTTGATGATCATAAGTGAATGAGTGTCATAAACACGAAACTTTACTTTCGCTTAACTTGAGAACTAAATGACCTACAGACTTGAAGTTTTGGATTTTAAGTGTGATCATAGCTTACTGGATGACGGAAAACAATTTCTGCGTTCTGGTCTTATCCAGAGGTTCTCAAAAAGAGGCCTGAAAATGGAGCTAAATGGTTCGAGTAATGGATGGTACGGCAGTGTTTGCTTTGCGCTCGACATGGCGGGGCACTACCGTGCTGGCCAATGTGAGATTTATGTTTAATCACCTATCTTTTTAAACAAAAATCTAACCGTCAACGGTAAGACTTTCATTCTTATTATATTTATTTAAATTAAATGTTAAATTCCGTTCATCATCATCATCATCCGCCCACTTGCGACTTCACCCGTTGCTGCCCTCAACTTCTCATTACAGATCTTGAAACACTTATTGGTCACAAAACTACGCAGCCTACCTTTAATTCAATTAAATTATTCCCGAATGAACTCAAGTATGTTATGACATAACATTGTTGCCTGTCTCGTAAATAACTCCACCAAAGAAAATAATTAATTTCAAGTGCCGTCAAAACACTTCATCACCATTTAACTGAGTTGTCACATTTACCTACTAACGAATTGCGGCTTAGCTCTCACATAAAGTAATTCACGACAATTTGCGCGTTTCCATTTCATAAGTATACAGATCGTGTTTCGTATGATGCTTCATCATTTATAATCGTTAAAGAGTCTTTAGGAGTGGCGCATGAATTGACGATGTTTATTTGTCTTAATTTCTTTTTTTAATTTCTTAAGTAGACTTGTTTTCAAAATTATATTTGTTCTGTTCAAGATCTTTAGTCCTTCACTAGTGATGTAACGGATCTCTGTTTCCGTTTGCGCAAATGCGGAAGTTCCGCACGATTTTCAACATCCGTTTCTACTTCTGTTTCCACAACTTTTATAATGGAGATTTAAACGAAAGTTTACAACTGACGGCTGAGAGTTACGCATGCGCGTTGCAATGTTCAGTTGCAATATTGTTTTCTTAATTTTGAATATCAATAAAATGTTCAGTTGCAAAGTTGCAATATTGTTTTCTTAATTTTGAATATCAATAAAATGTTCAGTTGCAAAGTTGCAATATTGTTTTCTGTAACAGATTTCTAATATATCTATTTCTAATCTACATTTGGTGTATTTGATACTTAACAAAGAATTATAGTTGTAAATTTGTTTTTTGTTTTCATAATAAGTATATACACTTCCGTTTCTGCAACCGTTTCCGTTTCTGCAAAAATTTACTTTTGACATCTGTTTCCGTTGCGGGTCCGCTAAGACACTACGTTGCATCCCAATCCTTCACATCGAATTTTGGCCATGGCGACTAATCACAGCTGTCTTCAGAAGCCCTAACCTGCTATTTTATAAATTTGTCATTCCAACACGATTCCATTGTCATTATGCTAAAAGTTCGTAATCTGGTAAACTCATAATGATCGGTCAATCGTCTTGTAATGGAATGGTGATAGAATGACATTGCTGTATTGCCATTATTATAAGACCCCTTAGTAAAAATAACGGCGAACGGCGACTTTCCACCCTCATGTTGTTAACACCACTATGATCCGGACGAAGCGTTTTGCTTCCTCTTTTATTCCGCGTACATCGAGAGACTGGAACGGTTTGCCAGCGGCGGTGTTTCCGTCACACTACAATTTGAGTGTCTTCAAGGCTCTACCATCAACGATCGCATTACTGCTTGCCATCAGGCGGGATTGCGGTCAAGCGCTAGTTTATAAATAACATTACATTTATTTTTTACATTTATTAATATGGAATAGAGTGTCAGTGATGTTTCCTGGGTAAAAAAACTATTATATTTAGTTCGTCATTCAGATTATAGAAAAATATTGGATACGTATATTTTGTTTTATCAAATCAATAAAAATCGACAAATATTAAAGGCATCAAAGATCAGGAGTGGTGGCTGGTGACGCCAGTCCTTGCTAAAAAGTTTAGCAAGTAGTGACGTCCCACGAGTTTTCAACTTACTGTATCGTCTTATTTTTTTGTTTATATGAAAAAAGAAAAAGTGCGTTTCTAGTTTTTTTTGGAAATCTGACTGACTAATTAGTTTTTTTTAGTCAACTACCCTATTGACCACTGGAAACTCATAATGACACCATTTTGTTGGTAGATTACGAAACTTGACAAGATCACTACTTGACCATCCTGACACTATTTTAATAGTAGACTAGTGCCCCAGAGCTGGAGATGTAACAGTGTACAAGCATATGCGTACACACAGGTGTACCTACCCTCTTTTCCTTCAATAGCTTAGTGGACTGGAGAGAAGTCATGATACTCATGTAATAATAACACTTAGGTACACCTACTGTTACTTCGAAGTGGGTACGTTGATAGTCATATACCTTATAAGAAATCTAATACATCTACCCAGCACCCTAATTTTGATGACCCTAATGAAATGATTCATATTATTTATTTATTTAAAATCTCCAACAAAGAATGTAATAAATAAGGATGTAAATAATATAATATTATCACGAAGCTGTACTCCATGGAGGTGCTTTGCTTTACTTACAGGAGACCACAACATGCATAAAAGAAATTACAACTAAGCAAAAACAAAATTAAAAGTTTAAAATAATAATAATATTGCTTATGAAGCATATTGCTAATCCATTGCGTCATATGTATGAAAAATGTGTTTGCTCAACAACTTAAATCACGCAATGAATGTTGTTGAACTGTCAAAATGAATTGCTTGCTACTGATCGTATGTAACGCAATTAGCCTACTGGCCTTTGGAGAAGCCCATTGGTATCTATTGATTTTGAACTGTAATATTAAGGTAAGTAATAAACTACGCATAAAAATGTTCTAAACACGGATGTACGCACGATGATATAAAATCAAGCTATACAATATGTAAAGAAAACCCTGTCCGATCCGTAGAGTTATTGTTAGGTATCGATAACTGATCCTAATAATCCCTACAAAGCCGGGCTAAAGTTAAAAAAAATCCATCTAAAAAGTAAATATTACTTCGAAAAAGCGAGGTAACTTAATACATGTGCGGTAGGCAACACAGAAGGTATACATGCGCGGGCGAAGGGGGGCACAGGGCACGCGGCACGCGGCATGTGGTCGCATTACTCATAATAATACTGTCTAAAAAGATGTTGTCACTTTTAAAAAAAATACAAAACTTTGGAGAAGATGGAATTAATTCGCGGAAAAAAGATTATTTCAAAATTCATTAGTAAGTATTGTTACTATGATGATTATGCAAAATTTCAAATTTTATTTGGTCATGTGTATACCTAAACTTTATTATCCTTTTGGGTCAGCCGGGGTTTTCTTTACATATTGTAGAGACATTTCCAGCAAGAAGCTGAATACTGTACGTAATTATATCTCGTCGTATGTACCTGCTCCTAGACGCTTTTTTTCGCGGAAATCATCAAATGACATCTCCCGCTCTTGGCGGAGCGGAAGGCCGTGTCAGACTTTTACTGACTAAAAGAAAAACTAAAAACCCGCCCGTGTTTCTTCACTTGCCTGTGCACCAGAGCCACGGTATCTCTTTCAAACATCCCACAGCCCTGGCAGGCATCGGGCTTCGTGGACAACACGATGTGCTGACATCTCTATGAAGCGCGCGTGGAACAAAACGTTCCATCGACCCAGGCCTTACAGCGCCGGCTCGCTGCCCACTGCTCGCTGCCTGCAAGCTCGCGCTTTCGGTGGCTAGGAGCTTGACGTTGTCTCTTGACCGGGGCGTCTCCTGTGGCGGCTAGAGATCGAGATTCCCGCTCCCTTACGCGGTCCTGCTCGTTTGCCAGCAGCACTGCTTCGCAGAAGGAGATGACGGCCTGGACCAGTGCCGGACGCGAGAGATCGCCGCCACGAGGACACGATGTTGGTCCGCCCAAGCATGGCAAACCTCCACCGTATGTTCCACCGTGTCCTCAGGGTGATCCCCCAGTGGTGCCACCCTGAGGCAAAATTTCGAAAACATGTAAAATTTAAAAACACGCAATGGGTTCGCGTGGTAGATTACGGCCCATTCCCTCTCATCGAGAGGAGTCCTGTGTCCCAACAGTGTGAACAATATAGGCTGATTATGTTATGTAAGTTTATCCTAGTACATAAATAAAGAAAATATAAAAAAAATATACCTACAGTATTTCTTCCTACTCACTAAGATTTTTAAGTGAATAGGCTTAATAAACTTGCGCGCTTTAACATCAACGATTGCATCACTGCTTACCATCAGGCGGGATTGCAGCCAAACACTAGTTTATAATTATTTAAAAAAAAATGTTATTAACATAAACTGGCCCAACAGTTAAACCATTTAAGGATAATATGCCAATTAGGCTGATATTTCAAATAAGTACAGACCTACATCTCTCATTCCTCATATCCATGACACCAACTTTTAAATCCATGCAACCTTTGAGTAGCTTTTACCTGACGTACCTCAACCCAATTACCTATTTAACAAAGATTGCAACTGCATACAAATTAACAGCAAGTGCTCAGAAAATCCATTTGATATAAGAACTTTGATATCCACGTTGGAATTAAGCAGGAAATCATCCAAACATTCAAACTAAACGAGACGAAGATCGCGATCTCGCTTGTAATCTATAAAATATTCTATTTGACACCTCCCCGCGGTGTTTGGCTGTGTACGTAGCTGGAAAACAGAGAGTGTCTGGGGAATTATGTGTATGTGACACGGAATAAATAATGAAGACGGAAGATTCCGTCACAAAGCACCAGCTCACGTCGCGGCACTGAGGCTTATAACTGTGGCGGCTGAATAAGCCGGGCTAAGGAATATTCTTGCCGTCTAAAGGTACAATTTGAATGAAGTTAATTAGAACTTCATAATGTATTCATTGAAGTAATTTTAATTGTATGAGTTGGGAGGAAAGTGTTTTTTTAATGACCGCTAGTGATTCTGGAAAATTAAATTAGGGGCTAAATTCATGGTCCGCCATATGGAAGTTTCTTTTAAACACATGAATCAATTAAGATATTTTTTTTATTTACTGGCCAATTACTTACCTATCTACTTATTTACAAAATATTAATAGAAGCCAAAAAATACATTTAAACGAAAATATTCGTTGTAATTAATTAAAGATAATTTTCTCATTTTATTAAGCTGATACTTATAAGTTTCTTACCAAGATTACCTATACAATTTTAGATTCAAAAGTAAGTATAAATGAGCAGCTTGGATAACACCCAGCGTCATCTACTATTAGAGAATGGTAAACGTAGGACCCTTCGTGAAGAGTCTGTTAGTGTCTAAGCAATTGAATAGATGGCGTGTTACTCAATATAAATATCATTATTCTTTTTTTCTATTTTTATTCCCATGAAAATGTATGAAAACAGTATTAATAAAGTATCATTCGACGTTGAAGATATTCAGAACATCATAAACTTATGAAGTTTAATGATTTGATCAAATTAGTCCCAAACACCCACATTTACAATTAGCAAGGAAATCTCGGCCTAATAAAAGATGTAGGTAATTACGATTTCCGGCAAAAGATCTAAGGAAAATATCCAAAAATAAACATACGTCTTCCTGTATTTACCGATCAAATACTTTTCTACCCAAATAAATTTAAAAAAACAAACAAAAATCGCTCTCTCAATCACGCCCACGAAAAAGTTGGGAGTGCTTTGAAAAATGCGCTTCGGGATTGCAAAGATTGATTTGGTGCTTAGCAAGTCGAGGTCAGTTGCATAAGCCACTCAACAGGGGAGCTTGAACCGGGGACGGCTAATATTTTATAAAAGTTTTCTAAAGTCCAGCGTGCAACGTGCACTTTATTCCTAGAGGATAACAATGGGTTTGCAACATTGACAGATCACGCTGCGGGGCTTGCCTCCACCTCGGAATGGAACGAAATTAACTATTTATAAAGGTGTTATTACAATATGATGGAGTTTCTCTGGTTTTTGTTAATTAATTAGGGTGTGAGGAGACATTATATTCTTTTAAAATTATTACCCGACTACGGCAAAGCAAAAGGAGGGTTATGATTTTGACAGGCTATGTATGTATGTATGTATGTATGTATGTATGTATGTATGTATGTTCATCTGTTCCCTCATAACTTCTAAACTACTTATTCGAATTCGATAAATGACATATCATTAGAAGCGTCTTAATTGTCTGCTGGTTATAGGCTATATGGAGTTTCACAAAATCTAACGTGGCGCCCTCTAGCGGACAAAATATACAGAGTAAAAAATAAAGTTAAGATAAATATGCCGTGTTTGGTAGCATTTGAAAGGGCTTAACTTGTACATTTTGAATATATATATATATTACTAGCATTTGCTTGTGACTTTACCTGCATTCATGGGCGGATTGCATATAATTCACATCTTTTCGTTCATAGATAGCTTCTTTACTACTTATCAGAATAAGACCACTGCAGCACCATTAGAAGGGCCTTGATATTCTGTTGGTTATGAGCTATAAAGCTTGTCACCAAATTTAATATTACGCCCTCTAGCGGACAAAAAGTTCTATGTTAATACAAAATTAAAATAAATATATCGTATTTGGTATCATCTGAAAGAGTTTCACGAGTACTTTATGTTTGTACATAATCCCTAGTAACGCTTCGTAGAAATTTGAATGTAAACCAGGGTTTGGTAAACGGAGCGATGGGAGTGGTGAAAGCCTTCGAATGGCCTGCTCTTCGGCGCGATCAGTTGGAACAGGAGAACAGCCAAGCGCTGTTCTCATACAATTTGACGACGCATCCATAAAAGCAGATATTAACGGACTTATCAAAATCGAGCCTTGCCTCACTGAATTTGACGGCTTGAGGGGCTCTGGGCAAATTCAGCGTAAAATGCTCCCGCTGATTCTTTCTTGGGGTAGTACTGTACATAAATTACAAGGTTGTACTCTAGATAAAAAAGTTAGATCTAGGAAAGTCATTGTTTGCTAAAGGACAGGTCTATGTCGCTCTCAGTAGAGTTAAAACCATAGAGGGATTATTTATAAGTGCATTGGATCATAATAAATTACTTAAAAATCCACATGACAGTCGATCGTTAGCAGAATTAGATAGATTAAGAAATCTTCCCAGGTCCTCTTAATATAAGTTTTTTTTTTAATAATTATAAACTAGCGCTTGACTGCAATCCCGCCTGATGGTAAGCAGTGACGCAATCCTTGATGCCTGCGCACTAGTTCATTAAGCCTATTCACTTAAAAAACTTAGGAATAGCAAGGATGACGGCAGTTGAGCCAGGTGATGCAATGTTAAATCCAAGACCAACACGACCAAACTCCCGACACAACAACATTTGGCGCATCGTACTCGCCACACAATGACACAACGCAACACAACTGCTCAGACGCGTCCTCCGTACGGCTTCACCAGACATCATGCTGGAACACGACGAATCGCTTGGCGGCAAGACTTTGTCTGGTGGGTGGTAACTTCTGCCGGCAGCCGATGTTATGGCCTACCACCGTTAGAAAAACATCCAATCTATTTATACTAACGGCCTCATCCACTAATTCATGACCCATTCGGTGCCATCGACGCAAACGTGCGTCGCTACTACGAAAAACCGGGAGCTTCATACGGGGAAACTGTTGCTATACGCGCTACGCTCCAAGCGCTACGAAATAGTAAAATAGGACATCTCTACATATTACTATACGCCGATACATAAGTCAAAAGAGATGTCGTATGTTAACTACCTAGTTTTTAGTTCGTCAATTTAACTTTTGTTAATATTATGCGCCACAAATACACTTTAACACCAAAATATTATAAATAATAAAAAGTAAAAAAACTAAAACCCAACTACGACAAAAAACGACGCTGAAAAAGTATAAAACAAGATTTTCAGAATATTGAACTGAACAAAGTTGCTAATGTAGTTGCAAGTAAATGGACACAGTAGTAATGTCATACAATACTATTCTGAAGTATGCAATATTCACTATGTAGAGATAAATTTTCATGTTTGGAAAGGCGTAGGCACACGTTACATATACCTACCTACCGTAGCACTTTGATAACGTGTGACTGCGGTTTTCCAAACATGAAAATTTATCTCTACATAGTGAATATTGCATACTTCAGAATAGTATTGTCAATTACAACGAAGGCATCTTGGTAGAGTCTACTGTGTCCATTTACTTGCAACTATATTAGCAACTTTGTTCAGTTCAGTATTCTGAAAATCTTGTTTTATACTTTTTCAGCGTCGTTTTTTGTCGTAGTTGGGTTTTAGTTTTTTTACTTTTTATTATAAATAAGAGACTTATGCAAGTTCACATTCCACTTTAGGTTAAACTTCCTTGGTCATGCCTTTCATAAAACCTTTTTTAATATTCCAAAAGGGTTTCTCGGTAGGTAGGTATTATATATTTCGTGGATCGTCGTTATCAATTAGATATAAGATGCTCATTTGATTTATGTAATAGTGTGGCAACTGCTGTGACGTTATTTTGTAATAGCGACACGTGGACAGAGTCGATTTGGAAAGTGGGGATTGACGAACGGTCACTTGTTTGGAAGCGCGGGCCAGGCACTTCTCCAAGGCAAAACTGTTATTTGTCAATTTAAATTGTTATTGTCAACATTGAGGCATATTTACACTCTATGCTATAATTCAAAACTTCCACCTTCTCGAAAATGGACAACCTTAACCACCACAACAAGTAGCTGATGATCCTATCGTTCGCCGTCGTCGCGACGTCGTCATGTGCAAAATAATTTGCTCTTATTGGTCATTCGTATCTCGTTTTATTGTGTGCGTACAAAAATAAAACATTCAATAAATATTGAAATGGAGCGATCTCGATATTTGTGCAAATCTTTAAAGAAGATTACTCATTAACCTGCTTTTGGATTTACTCTTCCACAATATGTCAGGTAAAACCCTTCAACGATATATTTTGTACATAAACGGAATCAATACAAGTTCTTTCATACATGACGGCTAGACGTCATATAAAAAATCCAAATCTGTTACCATGGGTCCACAGAGAATTTGACGTAGGAGTATTGTCGTATCTGGATTCTGAGGCTGACAGGCTTTTCCTCCGCGTAAAATACTGCTATTCAGCTGCACAGCTGCTACTGGCAGTCGACACCATTATAGTTAGAAAAAGGATAGACAGAATGCTGAAATGATGGGTCCACTAGCAGGTTCTGGATCATCGAACCTGCCTGGGACCGTTTCGTCGCTTTATTTTATTTTTATTTTATTTTATTTAGGAAACAAACAGTCTCTTACAAATCAATGATTACAATTCAATTAGATACATGTGGACTTAGAGTTCCATAACATTAATATTATAACAGGATGCAGGCACCAATTTTAAGTAGCCTATTCTGTAGTTGCAAGTAAAGTTAAAAATATTAATAGTAACAAAAGAAAAAGAAACAACAGAAGACCTTTACAACAACATGGCAATGCACAAATAAGGGTTCAAAATGTATCCGATATGGGTATTTTACTGCTAAAGTTTACAATATTTGATATTTGTTCTTAATTTTAGATTTATAGACACATAAACTAGTGTTAAAAATGTCCAAGTCATTAAATTCCTCATTATAAGTGCTAACACTGCGCTTAAAAAAATTATTACTAGTGTATATGGTTCTATAAGAGGGCACGGAAAACAATGTTCGTAAGCGAGAATTACATCGGGGTACTCTTAGACATATTTTTTCTAATAGCGAGGGTGAATCAATGTGACTATTGATGATTTTGAAAAGAAACGTTATAAAAAGAAACAGTTGTTTCCTACATAGGAGTAAGTAATAGGTACCTACGTATGTTGAGAAAATGTATGGATCAGCTATTTTTGTTTATAATAACCGAGGAGAGAGGCCCCCAACAAGGTGGACCGATGACCTGGTAAAGGTCGCGGGAAGCCGATGGATGCGGGCAGCACAAGACTGGTCATCGTGGAAAGCCTTGGTGGAGGCCTTTGTCTTGCAGTGGACATCTATAGGCTGAAGAAGAAGAGGAAGAACCGAGGAAAAATGTCAACGCAGTGAGTACAATATCACGTTTTGAATTCATGGTTCGAGTTGCGCCACCCTGTAATATATAAAATGTATTTGATTTTATTAAACACATCACATATTTCAAAAGTCTATAGAATCTATTGGCTAGAGAATACGTTCTTCTTTTAAAAACAGAATCAATTTCTTACAACTTTTCAATTGTTTTCTTTTTATTCTACATTCATGAATGCTTTTATTGCACCCTTTAAAAAGCACGTTTTCTGTTGAATTATTCAAAGCACTATTGTATTTACAAGAATTTTTAGATTCTGTTTGAAGAACCTTTTTATTGAAGTTGAACTTTGGTTTTGAAAAGCTGATCATTTAATCTTGTTAAAATATTAACAGCCTTAAGATGACAGAGGTTGACACCAGCGATTATAGCGACCATTTCAACATAATATTTGGAATTTCTACCAATGATATAATTTGATCAAGATATAATGCCACTTCTTCTGCCCAGCGAAAGCACTAGGAAGTGGCGATGGATGGGCGTTTTGGGGGACTGTCTTATGTACTATTGACGATCAAAAAGTGCTGATTCACAGCCTAATTTGAATAAATGACTTTTGATTTTGATTAGCGCTTAATGCGAAGTAAGTTAGCTTATTTCTTTGATTATTTTATTGTATGCATGATTTGTTTACCTATAAGTAATGCACTGTTATTTTGCGCTTGAGAATATATTATTTTTTTCTATTTGTGTAATCCATTGATGGTAAACCAAATAAAATAAGTAAAAATAATAAGATATTGGCTTTGGAAATTTATAATAAAATTTTATCACAATGTTTGAGCTGTCACAAATATCGTCAAATAGAATGGTTAACATTTCAAAAAATTCATCAATCATCAAAAAATATAAATGAAGAGTGTTTATTTTGATATCCCATAACTTTAGGTATGAATGAGAGCATACCAAAGAATCAATCATGCTTATGCCAGATAAGGATTATTTTTCAATTATCATTTTTTTGTTTTCATTTTTCCATACAATATAATTCCACAGCGCCACGGTTATTATTGTAAATCACCCTTGCGTGAAATATGACAACGTCGCATTTTATTAGCTTTGAATATGAATTTTGTTGATTGGTTTGCATGAAAATGACTTACTCTAATAATTATTATCAATGAAACTTACATACCTTGTTTCTTCTAAAAGATGCATTTCTAGATCACATCATCATCATCAACCTTTTTATCGTCCCACTGCTGGGCACAGGTCTCCCCTCATACGGAGAAGGATTGAGAGTAATCACACATAATGCGGGTTGGCGATTTCAGACTTAAAGTCCAGGTTTCCTCAAGATGTTTTCCTTCACCTTTAGTCATTGGTGTCCAAGATACACTTAGAAAGTACATATAACTTTAGAAAAGTTTACATGTAACTTTAGAAAAGTACATATAACTTTAGAAAAGTTATATGTACTTACTCTAATAATTATTCTCAATGAAACTTACATATCTTATTTCTTGGAAAATATGCATTTCTGGATCACATATTCTATGACATTCTCATTTGGGGGGTAACCCTAACTTAGGCACTGCGACCCATTCTGCACCTTAATTACTCAAAATTACACGCACTAATAATATCAATTTGAATAATTTTGTAGCATATACAATATGTAAAGGAAACCCTGTCCGATCCGTGAAGGTATTGTTAGGTATCGATAACTGATTCTACTAATGTCTACACAGAAATCGTAATAACATGTTATTACGATTTCTGTGAATGTCTACTACGATTTCTGTGAATGTCTACAATGCCGGGCTACATTAAAAAAAAAAACTTAATACATGTGCCGTAGGCAATACATGCGCGGGTGGAAGGGGGCAGGCACGTGGCATGCGGTCGCATCGCTCATAATAACACCGTCAAAAATGGTGTTGTCACTTTTTAAAAAAATATCAAATTTTGGGGAAGTTTGAATTAATTCGAAAGAGATTATTTCAAAATTCATTAGCATTGCGCTACTATGACGATTACGTAAAATTTCATATTTTATTTGGTCATGTGTTTACATAACCTTTATTATCCTTATGGGTCGGACGGGGTTTTCTTTACATATTGTATATAATCAACTGCTCCATATGTTCAAAATATGTATCTTCACAACAACATAAATAACGCAATGAATGTTGATGAATTATGAAAATGAAAGCCATTGCCACTGATAGTGTGTTACGTAATTACCCTACAAGTCGTTTATGAATTGACGCAGTTCTAAACTTAAGAGTTTGATCGGAGTATCCTAGTTCAGGCACCAACTGTAAGCAAAGGTCAAATATGAGTCTCCATTATTAAGAAAAATGTGCAACATTAGGAGCGGAAAAGTTTTGAAGAGATCCATTTATAAAAAAAAGGATCATCATTACTTAAAAGGTCACTAATTTTTTAAGAATAATTTAAGTTATTCTTTAAAAAATTAAGCATATTTTTATTTCGTTTGGAAACATCTAGTAGAGGTTTCTATTGTATCTGCTATTTATACGTTAGTTTTACTACGCGTCACATGACGAAAAACACATAGGTATGTATGATTTTATTTTCCCTTATTAAAGCAGTAAACCGCGTATTCCAAATTAATAATAAACTCGTATGAGTGTGTCGTAAAAAAGCAAGCACATTTTAGCATCAAAACGTAGTCATTGTGCGGCCATATTTCATTTTAGTTTATGAGAGTCCTTTCTATTAATAAATAAAATTACTTCCAGGGGATTTAGTCTATTTGAAACAAAGTATAACGTCATATCGCAAAATTTTATGCCTTTTTCTCATCATCATAATCATCAACCTTTTTATTGTCCCACTGCTGGGCATAGGCCTCCTCTCAAACAGAGAAGGATTATTTGTATTATGTCATAATTGACATAAAACAAATTAAAAATTTAAAAAAATATATATTAATTAAAAATTAAGTTTAGTTAATCTTTTTCTTTTTATTTAATTAAGAAAAGGACAGAAACTAAATATTGGCGCCGATTCTGTTGTTCACAAACTATACTAATTTTAAGTTATGTGCTTAAATTATGTGATTGAATATGTGATTTCTTTCCATTTCGTTCAGAAAAGGATAGAAGATAACATTTTAATTTAATCCTGTCAAATTTAGATACTCCATAGATAATTTAGATTCTGTTATAAACATGGCGACTAAAAATACGCCAGTGTACGTCAGGTGTCACTAATTTGACAGGTCTAAAGTGACATTTTATCTTTTGTCCTTTTCTCAATGAAATTGAAAGAATAAGATGCACATAACATTAGTTTAGTTTGCGAACAACAGAATCGGCGCCATTATCTACTTTAGTCCTGTCAAATTAGAACGCGCCCGATCGCCATGTTTTTAATCACGTCTAAACTGTCTATCTTAGTTTGACAGGACCAAACTAATATGTCATCTTCTATCCTTTTCTTAATTAAATAGAAATAAAAAGATACATTCAACTTAAAATTAGGTCAGTTTGTGAACATTAGAATCGTTACCATAGAGTTTAATTAAATAATAAATTACGACGACAAGCTCTTGTGACCGACGGCTCGATTACATTTTGAGATCTTCTGTCGGTAAATATATTATCATATACCCTATTAAGTATGTTCTCTATGTTAATGCCTAAGGGTTAATATTTTACCATTGAGTGCTATGCGCCCGTATGACTCGTAATAGTAATAAAAAGACCTAGAATCACAATCTAATTTGAGTGTCAAAATATCCGAAACACAAACGGTCACATCATTTGCTTGTGTCAACTTAGAAGGTATTTTTGTTTTGTTAGGTTGACTTTAATTTCAAATTGAGAACTTTGCGACTTTCTAAGAAATAGGGTCTTGACAGACGGACAGACAGACAGTCAATGTAGTGTTTTTCTGAAGTACCGTTTTTTCTGTTGAGATACGATACCTTAAAGAAGAAGGAATGAGTAAGTACTTTAATAAGACTTTAAAACAAATCAGCCGTTGTATACCTAGTAGACCAGATGATAATGATGATGAGAATATTGACATTCCAATAGGAACATTTTAGGTTCAAAATCCGTATTCTCATGTATTATGAACTGTCCAAAGGAATGTTAGCAAAATGTACTCACGAGCTTCATCGCTAGCACAAAGCATGTGGCCTTGCAATTGTACTACGGTTTAGTGATGCGCTTACTGATATGGTGAAATAAATATCGATGTATTTTTTTTATATTAATTTCGTCATAACGTAATAATAACAATGTAGCAACTTCCACAATAAACTGTCTTAATTAAGAAAATGGCGTCATATACGTAGCGGCTGCTTCCGGTTAGCGTCACGTCTTTCATCGTGACGTCTACAGTAAACAAATCCTTTATATTTTCCTGGTTCTGTAATTAAGAGAAACCTATTGTATATTGTGTTTAAGATTACTTAATAAGAATGTAAACAACAACGTTGTTCGTAATAAACCTTATTGTAACGAAAGTAAAATACTACCACCTGCGTATAACAGAGAAGCCTTGTTAATGATGTAGGTACTCATGGTTTTGGTTCAGTAATAAGATTCATCTTTACCCACGGCTCGACTTTATTATCTGGTGTACATACGCCTCTGAAAGTAGCGGTGGCTTAGTGATATCAGCCGCGACTTACAAGTAGGTTCGATTAGGTGCTTTCGTCATCATCATTATCATCATCAACCTTTTTATCGGTCCACCGCTGGGCACAGGTCTCCTCTCATACAGAAGACCTGGTGCTTTACTGTGTAAATTATTTCATCACCACTGCTCTCAAAACGGTGAAGGAAAACATCGAGAGAAAACGGCATGTCTTAGAGCCAAAAAAAAAGACATGTGACATCTACCAACCCGGCAGTAGGCCAGTGTGGTAGATTACGGCCCACTTCCTCACACCGAGAGGAGGCCAGTGTCCCAACAGTGACAACATTAAAGGCTGATAATGTTATGTTATACGCCTCTGTTTCCTTGCTGGCCCCGGAGCGTGGGTGTTACCACGCTCCGGGGCCAGCCTATCCAGGTTCTACCTGTGAACCTGTGATGCTATCAAAATCGTCCAACCCATCATATCCCATCTCACTGATTTGTGTAGCTTAGGCTTAAGGTCGTACCCTCACCAAATGACCTCGACATTTGCTCCCTCTTCACCGCGCCCCACCTCTACAATACTTCGCAAAATATTACTAGCGCCGTCTGGCGGACGAAGTACTTACAAATACAAGTTAAATTCATAGACCACAGAAGTAACAGACATGGCACTTTTATTTTTGTTTATTGGTGCGCCTAAATACTTTTGGTTATTATGTACTCAAACAAATGTTGACGATACTTCATAATAAAAATTCTGCGGTGTTTATTTTTTAACCGACTTCAGAAAAAGGTGGTTCTCAGTTCGATTTATTGTCGCTGATAACTTTATGGTTAATGAACCTATTTAGACCATTCTTTTTTTATATGAAGGGATATGCTGCCTATGTAATCCCATTGTTACCACGTCAGTGTCGATAATGGAAATTCTGAGAAATTTAGGCCAATTATCGAAAATTGTAGGCACGCTTCGGGTGACAACTTGATACTCGTGTTTATATCGGATGATACTATAAAACCGTGAAGATTTGGGCCTGACCTGATGATGGAGATGACAGAATATCAAGGGAATCCACATCGGAAGCAACTGTCACGTGTTTGGGCTTATTTAATGTGTATTGATTAGACCTTTATAACTAAATATGTTATGACTGTAACTTCAGGGTTGGAAGTTAGTTTTGTAGATTGAAAGTTAGCTAAGTCAGATGGACAAAGGGATAGAAAAATAATATAATAAAGTTTAATTTATCATTATTTATTATTTTAAGGAAAAACGTAATCAGGGTCAATTAAATTTCTGCAGAACTGACACATTTAAAAAAAAAAAAATCATGTTTTTTTTTTGGGACCAGGCAAGACTGTGAAATTATATTATTAACTTCCGAAATTAGTTATTTTTCACTTTGTAGTGGTTTTTGAAGTCGGTTGTTTTTTTGTAAAAAGTTTTTATTTTTATGTTTGTTTGCGGATAACTTCGCCTAAAATTTGGTATTTCGATGAATTTTTGGGTATTTCGACATGGGTGTCGTGATAGGGGTTTTTGGGAGTGCAGATCACGAATATGACGTAATTTTTGAAATCCAAGATGGCCGACACCAATTTTATGATATTTTGACATGGGTGTCGTGAAAGGGGTTTTTGTGGGTGCTAATCACGAAAATGACGTCATTTTGGAAATCCAAGATGGCCGACACCAATTTTATGATATTTTGACATGGGTGTCGTGAAAGGGGTTTTTGTGGGTGCTAATCACGAAAATGACGTCATTTTGGAAATCCAAGATGGCCGACACCAATTTTATGATATTTTGACATGGGTGTCGTGAAAGGGGTTTTTGTGGGTGCTAATTACGAAAATGACGTCATTTTGGAAATCCAAGATGGCCGACACCAATTTTATGATATTTTGACATGGGTGTCGTGACGGGGGTTTTCGGGGGTGCAGATCACGAAAATGACGTCATTTTTGAAATCCAAGATGGCTGACACCAATTTTATCATATTTTGACATGGGTGTCGTGACGGGGGTTTTCGGGGGTGCAGATCACGAAAATGACGTCATTTTTGAAATCCAAGATGGCTGACACTAATTTTATGATATTTTGACATGGGTGTAGTGAAAGGGGTTTTCGCGGGTGCTAATCACGAAAATGACGTCATTTTTGAAATCCAAGGTGGCCGAAATTATATTTTATGATATTTTGACTTGGGTATCGTGGCGGGTTTTCGGAGCGCTGATCACGAAAATGACGTCAATTATAAGCAGTGGCATAGCTTCTATTTCTTTATCAAAGTCAAAAATAAAACATCAAATATAGTTTAGTCGCTAAATCGCCACCATTTTTCGCACTCCTTCAATGACGTCACTGGTAAAAAATAAATAAATAAATAAACTACAAAAAAGAAAATCCATACTTACACAAATGTATACGTTAATTGGCAAAATAAAAAAAATACTATGTCATAAATAACTAATAAAAAATTTCCTACTAACTACATACTGCGGAACTCGGTGTGCACACCTTTGCGATTTACCCCGCAGCCACGCGCAGGATTGCGTTTTTTATCTGCATTTTCACGCACATCTGCAGCCCTGCGCGTGAGCGCAGATTCAATGTATAGTACCATGCGTTTCTCCATACAAAATTTGGTACTAGCGAACATCTATCTTATAAATAAAATTCTCGTGTCACAGTTTTCGTTCCCATACTCCTCCGAAACGGCTTGACCGATTCTCATGAAATTTTGTGAGCATATTGAGTAGGTCTGAGAATCGGCCAACATCTGTTTTTCATCCCCCTAAATGTTAGGGGTAGTCCACCCCTACTTGTTTTTTTTATTTTTACACAACATTTTTAGTTTCTATTTTTTTACAACATACAAAAATACATACAATCCTAAATTTTCACCCTTCTACGATCAATCCTTCAAAACTGATCAATCGTCATTTAATTAGTTTTATTCCCATGGGAAATCTAAAAAACGCGATATAACCCATTTCCACGCGGGCGAAGCCGCGGGCGGAAAGCTAGTACTAATATATAAAGCTGAATAGTTTGTTTGTTTGAACGCGCTAATCTCAGGCACTACGGGTCCGATTTGAAAAATTCTTTTTGCGTTGGATAGCTCATTAGTCCAGAAAGGCTTAAGGCTATAAAACATCACGCTGCGTAGTCGCAGCGTGATGTTATATGCTGCTGCCATAAAAATTTACACCCATAAAATTAAAAAAAAAAAAAATTTGCACCCATATGGGTAAAGTAGAAAAAAAAAACATGTTTTTTTTTGGGACCAGGCAAGACTGTGAAATTATATTATTATTCTCGTTTAATAAAACAAATACGTAAATTGTAAAAAATAAAACTATCGTATATCAAAATAAATAACAAATACATATACTATAATATTATTTACGCAAAGCTTCCTTTCGCAGAAAAATAATAAACATCCGACTAATACAATATCCGATCAGACTGGACGTTGACGGCAGCATATTTGGAAAAGGCCTGCAAGCAAACGACCTATTTCGTTTGCTTTAATTCCTTTAAGACCACAATGAAAGTATGAGCATTTCTAGAAATAACGCAATGAAATAACACAACTTAAATTCAGTTTCTTGATTTTAATTGATGTTTGCATAAGCATGACGAGTAGGTAGTGTTTGTACTATGTTAAAGTAGAGTGTTGTAAATTGTTGAGGAATTCCCTCGACTGTCTATGGTTTTATCATCTGATGTAATTCAGACTTTAATTTTTACCCATATGGGTGCAAATTTCTCATCAATATAAATGAATTAAGTCCAACCACAAAGCAGCTACTGTAAACCTTTGAGGAGTTCCCTCAACAGACTGTCCTTCGTCTTCATTATCAGACTCCTAATGATCATAACAATCCATCTAGGTGTAAAGC
Source organism: Sesamia nonagrioides (assembly GCA_017933935.1). Lineage (NCBI taxonomy): Eukaryota > Metazoa > Arthropoda > Insecta > Lepidoptera > Noctuidae > Sesamia > Sesamia nonagrioides. Next base: position 94,407 of record JADWQK010000667.1, on the reverse strand, counting down.
TCTTATCAATACAAATTAATCAAGATATTACACAAGGTAGCTGCTGTGAATCGTTGAGGAGTTCCCTCGAATTTCTCTCGGCTCTATCATCAGATCTATTGCAGACATTCATTTTAACCTACTTATATGGGTGTAAAGTTTTCATCAATATAAATGAACAGAAATAAGTCCAAACATAAGGTAACTATTGTAAACCTTTAAGGAGTTCCCTTAACTGGCCTTTGTCTTCAACATCAGAGCTTTAATGATGATCACAACTCATTTAGGTGTAAAGTTCTTATCAATACAAATTTATTAAGCACAAACACGAGGCAGCTGATGTGAATCGTTAAGGAGTTCCCTCGGCTGTCTCCCGGCTCCATCATCAACTCCGAACTTTACTAAATTGTAGTGCGTTAAAACACTTAATGAAAAAACTTAGAAAAGCCCTAGACGCCCCTTTGATTTTTTAAATTTCTTCTAGATTTACCTAGTCTTCCATCATCAGACCCTAATTTCCTAAACATGAGACTACCTTGAAGATATCGTCTTTCTAATAAAACAAAAACATGTGGCACTCGGGGCTGCCGCGGTAAAGCTATTTTATACTAGCGGCCACCAGCGACTTCGTTCGCGTTGAGTTAGTAATGCTCTGCTCCTATTAGTCGCAGCGTGATGTTTATAGCCTTAAGCTTTTCTGGATTAATGAGCTATCCAACGCAAAAAGAATTTTTCAAATCGAACCCGTAGTGCCTGAAATTAGCGCGTTCAAACAAACAAACTCTTCAGCTTTATATATTAGTACTAGCTTTCCGCCCGCGGCTTCGCCCGCGTGGAATTGGGTTATATCGCGTTTTTTAGATTTCCCATGGGAATAAAACTAATTAAATGACGATTGATCAGTTTTGAAGGATTGATCGTAGAAGGGTGAAAATTTAGGATTGTATGTATTTTTGTATGTTGTAAAAAATAGAAACTAAAAATGTTGTGTAAAAATAAAAAAACAAATAGGGGTGGACTACCCCTAACATTTAGGGGATGAAAAACAGATGTTGGCCGATTCTCAGACCTACTCAATACGCTCACAAAATTTCATGAGAATCGGTCAAGCCGTTTCGGAGGAGTATAGGAACGAAAACTGTGACACGAGAATTTTATATATAAGATAGATGTTCGCTAGTACCAAATTTTGTATGGAGAAACGCATGGTACTATACATTGAATCTGCGCTCACGCGCAGGGCTGCAGATGTGCATGAAAATGCAGATAAAAAACGCAATCCTGCGCGTGGCTGCGGGGTAAATCGCAAAGGTGTGCACACCGAGTTCCGCAGTATGTAGTTAGTAGGAAATTTTTTATTAGTTATTTATGACATAGTATTTTTTTTATTTTGCTAATTAACGTATACATTTGTTTATGTATGTATTTTCTTTTTTGTAGTTTATTTATTTATTTATTTTTTACCAGTGACGTCATTGAAGGAGTGCGAAAAATGGTGGCGATTTAGCGACTAAACTATATTTGATGTTTTATTTTTGACTTTGATAAAGAAATAGAAGCTATGCCACAGCTTATAATTGACGTCATTTTCGTGATCAGCGCTCCGAAAACCCGTCACGATACCCAAGTCAAAATATCATAAAATATAATTTCGGCCACCTTGGATTTAAAAAATGACGTCATTTTCGTGATTAGCACCCGCGAAAACCCCTTTCACGACACCCATGTCAAAATATCATAAAATTGGTGTCGGCCATCTTGGTTTTCCAAAATGACGTCATTTTCGTGATTAGCACCCACAAAAACCCCTTTCACGACACCCATGTCAAAATATCATAAAATTGGTGTCGGCCATCTTGGATTTCCAAAATGACGTCATTTTCGTTATTAGCACCCACAAAAACCCCTTTCACGACACCCATGTCAAAATATCATAAAATTGGTGTCGGCCATCTTGGATTTCAAAAATTACGTCATATTCGTGATCTGCACTCCCGAAAACCCCCGTCACGACACCCATGTCAAAATATCATAAAATTGGTGTCAGCCATCTTGGATTTCAAAAATGACGTCATTTTCGTGATCTGCACCCCCGAAAACCCCCGTCACGACACCCATGTCAAAATATCATAAAATTGGTGTCAGCCATCTTTGATTTCAAAAATGACGTCATTTTCGTGATCTGCACCCCCGAAAACCCCCGTCACGACACCCATGTCAAAATATCATAAAATTGGTGTCGGCCATCTTGGATTTCCAAAATGACGTCATTTTCGTGATTAGCACCCACAAAAACCCCTTTCACGACACCCATGTCAAAATATCATAAAATTGGTGTCGGCCATCTTGGATTTCCAAAATGACGTCATTTTCGTGATTAGCACCCACAAAAACCCCTTTCACGACACCCATGTCAAAATATCATAAAATTGGTGTCGGCCATCTTGGATTTCCAAAATGACGTCATTTTCGTTATTAGCACCCACAAAAACCCCTTTCACGACACCCATGTCAAAATATCATAAAATTGGTGTCGGCCATCTTGGATTTCCAAAATGACGTCATTTTCGTAATTAGCACCCACAAAAACCCCTTTCACGACACCCATGTCAAAATATCATAAAATTGGTGTCGGCCATCTTGGATTTCAAAAATTACGTCATATTCGTGATCTGCACCCCGAAAACCCCCGTCACGACACCCATGTCAAAATATCATAAAATTGGTGTCGGCCATCTTGGATTTCCAAAATGACGTCATTTTCGTGATTAGCACCCACAAAAACCCCTTTCACGACATCCATGTCAAAATATCATAAAATTGGTGTCGGCCATCTTGGATTTCAAAAATTACGTCATATTCGTGATCTGCACCCCCGAAAACCCCCGTCACGACACCTATGTCAAAATATCATAAAATTGGTGTCGGCCATCTTGGATTTCCAAAATGACGTCATTTTCGTTATTAGCACCCACAAAAACCCCTTTCAGGACACCCATGTCAAAATATCATAAAATTGGTGTCGGCCATCTTGGATTTCAAAAATTACGTCATATTCGTGATCTGCACTCCCGAAAACCCCTATCACGACACCCTTGTCGAAATACCCAAAAATTCATCGAAATACCAAATTTTAAGCGAAGTTATCCGCAAACAAACATAAAAATAAAAACTTTTTACAAAAAAACAACCGGCTTCAAAAACCACTACAAAGTGAAAAATAACTAATTTCGGAAGTTGGTGTCTTTCGTTTGGTATATTCGTTTTAGACACAGAGTTCCGTACTTTTGTTTACTTTAATTTTTACCCGTAAGTACCTATTCCCTCAACTGCCTATGGTCTTCATCATTAAATTTACTGTAGACTATTATTTTAACCTAATCGGAGTAAAGGTCTTATTAATATAAATGAATGAAGTCCAACCACAAAGTAGCTACTGGAAACCGTTGAGGAGTTCCCGGAACTGGCCTTTGTCTTCATCATTAGAGCTCTTATGAGAGTCGCAACCCATCTAGGTGTAAAGTTCTTATCAATACAAATTAATCGAGCCCAACCACAAGGTAGCTGCTGTCAATTGTTGAGGAGTTCCTTCGACTGTCTCTCGGCTCCATCATCAGATCTACTCCAGACCTTTATTAAATTGTGGTGCTTTAAAATATTTAATGAAAATGCTAAGAAATGCACTAGTCGCCCCCAATTTTTGAAAGTTCCGCTTGTTTTCTCTGGACTTCCACCATCAAACCTTGATATCCTTATCAAGGGACCACCTTGGGAACGTCTTCCTTCCAACAGAAAAAGAATTATCAAAATCGGTTTATAAATGACGAAGTTATGCGCGAACAAACATAAAAAAAAAACATACGGTCGAATTGAGTAACCTCCTCCTTTTTGAAGTCGGTTAAAAATTGAACATAAAAAACATATAATTGAGCAACCTCCTCCTTTTTGAAATCGGTTAAAAAAACGAACACCAAAATAAACATCAATTATCAGAGATACTCTAAGATAGTATTATACTCTATGCGACATGCGGTGCGTGAGCGAGCAAGCAGATGCTTTCTCGCTCACGCGCCGCCCGCTTATGCTAGCGGAGCGCGCGATGACGAACGACACGGGTTCCCCCTTCGAGAGCTTGTGGCATACTGAATCTCAATAGCCCGGGCAACAGAAATGATGGCGAATGCGCTCAGATTGTTGAACAAAATTTTGATTTTGGTCGTTTTAAAAAAATATTTCTACAATAATGTTCGTCATGAAATTACCTATCCATTAGTGTAAGAACGCAATCTAAATAATGCTTACTTTCCGAGGAGATGCACGTTTATGATAATTATTTCTCTTGTCAGTGGTTTCGTTGTGAAGGAATTATTTAAACATTATACTTAGTAAAATAAAAAAAAAATCTACAATTTTGGAGCCAAGATTATGGAGAAAATTTACGTATTTTTAATAAGTTGATATTTCTTTTGGATAAAGAGTAGATAGCTCCGGAAAACTACATAAAAACGGCTTGCGGTGTATTTTTACCCGACTACGGCAAAGCAAAAGGAGGGTTATGATTTTGACAGGCTATGTATGTATGTATGTATGTATGTATGTATGTATGTATGTATGTATGTTCATCTGTTCCCTCGTAATTTCTAAACTACTTATTCGAATTCGATAAATGACGTATCATTAGAAGCGTCTTAATTGTCCGCTGGTTATAGGCTATATGGAGTTTCACAAAATCTAATGTGGCGCCCTCTAGCGGACAAAATATACAGAGTAAAAAAAAAAAGTTAAGATAAATATGCCGTGTTTGGTATCATTTGAAAGGGCTTAACTTGTACATTTTAAATATGTATATATTACTAGCATTTACTTGTGACTTTACCTGTATTCATGGGCTGATTGCATATAATTCACATCTTTTCGTTCATAGATAGCTTCTTTACTACTTATCAGAATAAGACCACTGCAGAACCATTAGAAGGGCCTTGATATTCTGTTGGTTATGAGCTATAAAGCTTGTCACCAAATTTAGTATTACGCCCTCTAGCGGACAAAAAGTTCTATGTTAATACAAAATTAAAATAAATATACCGTATTTGGTATCATCTGAAAGAGCTTCACGAGTACTTTATGTTTGTACATAATCCCTAGTAATGCTTCGTAGAAATTTGAATGTAAACCAGGGTTTGGTAAACGGAGCGATGGGAGTGGTGAAGGCCTTCGAATGGCCTGCTCTTCGGCGCGATCAGTTGGAACAGGAGAACAGCCAAGCGCTGTTCTCATACAATTTGACGACGCATCCATAAAAGCAGATACTAACGGATTTATCAAAATCGAGCCTTGCCTCACTGAATTTGACGGCTTGAGGGGTTCTGGGCAAATTCAGCGTAAAATGCTCCCGCTGATTCTTTCTTGGGGTTGTACTGTACATAAATTACAAGGTTGTACTCTAGATAAAAAGTTACAGATCTAGGAAAGTCATTGTTTGCTAAAGGACAGGCCTATGTCGCTCTCAGTAGAGTTAAAACCATAGAGGGATTATTTATAAGTGCCTTGGATCATAATAAATTACTTAAAAATCCACATGACAGTCGATCAGAATTAGATAGATTAAGAAATCTTCCCAGGTCCTCTTAATATAAGTATTTTTTTTTAAATAATTATAAACTAGCGTTTGACTGCAATCCCGCCTGATGGTAAGCAGTGACGCAATCCTTGATGCCTGCGCACTAGTTTATTAAGCCTATTCACTTAAAAAACTTAGAAATAGCAAGGATGACGGCCGTTGAGCCAGGTGATGCAATGTTAAATCCAAGAGCAACACGACCAACCATGCTGCGCCAGAGGGAGATTGATCTGGAGACTCTCCATGACCAAACTCCCGACACAACAACATTTGGCGCATCGTACTCGCCACACAACGCAACACAAAGTGCTCAGACGCGTCCTCCGTACGGCTTCACCAGACATCATGCTGGAACACGACGAATCGCTTGGCGGCAAGACTTTGTCTGGTGGGTGGTAACTTCTGCCGGCAGCCGATGTTATGGCCTACCACCGTTAGAAAAACATCCAATCTATTTATACTAACGGCCTCAACCACTAATTCATGACCCATTCGGTGCCATCGACGCAAATGTGCGTCGCTACTACGAAAAACCGGGAGCTTCATACGGTGAAACCGTTGCTATACGCGCTACGCTTCAAGCGCTACGAAATAGTAAAATAGGACATCTCTACATATTACTATACGCCGATACATACGTCAAAAGAGATGTCGTATGTTAACTACCTAGTTTTTAGTTCGTCAATTTAACTTTTATTAATATTATGCGCCACAAATACACTTTAACACCAAAATAGTACAAATAATAAAAAGTTAAAAAACTAAAACCCAACTACGACAAAAAACGACGCTGAAAAAGTATAAAACAAGATTTTCAGAATACTGAACTGAACAAAGTTGCTAATATAGTTGCAAGTAAATGGACACAGTAGACTCTACCAAGATGTTCGTTGTAAATTGACAATAATGTCTTACGATACTATTCTGAAGTATGCAATATTCACTATTTAGAGATAAATTTTCATGTTTGGAAAGGCGTAGTCACACGTTACATATACCTACCGTAGCACTTTCATAACGTGTGACTGCGGTTTTCCAAACATGAAAATTTATCTCTAAATAGTGAATATTGCATACTTCAGAATAGTATCGTAAGACATTATTGTCAATTTAACAGGCATCTTGGTAGAGTCTGTGTTAACAACTTTGTTCAGTTCAGTATTCTGAAAATCTTGTTTTATAATTTTTTAGCGTCGTTTTTTGTCGTAGTTGGGTTTTAGTTTTTTAACTTTTTATTATTCCTCTGGAGCCGCCTTAAACACAAAGGCTTAAGATTGTAGATGATTCGGCTATCACATTAAATAGTAGGTACAGCGGTTAGTTACGTAGAAGTCGTCAGCTATCAAGCTCTAAAATATAAAAAAAGAAACAATTTTTAATTTACTAAAAATTGAGAACTGAATTTTTGGAACGAAATAAATCCTAACATTTGGTCTGATTTAATCAACCTTTAATAAAATAAGGCACACGCGCTTATGATATTGTTAGCAAATAATCTATACTAATATATAAAGCTGAAGAGTTTGTTTGTTTATTTTTTGAAGCGCTTTTGCATTGAATAGCCCATTAATCCAGGAAGGCTTTAGGCTATATAACATCACGCTGCGACCAATAGGAGCGAAGCATATAAAAAATACCCAAAACTACGCGGGTGAAACCGCGGCGCGCAGCTAATCACAAATAAAGTTTTAAATTGTTAAATATGAAACAAAAGAAAAGATGCCACGATTATTATTTATTTATTTAACTAAGTTTCACCAACAATTGCTACAAATATTTTACACATTACAATGGTTTTAATTATGTATGTAAGATAAGTGGTTCCATTTAATGTGATAACTTAATCGTTACAATGTGTGATGTGTGTCACAACCTTCAAAATTATATAATTATGTGTCTTAAAATATTTTATATTTTTAAAGTTGGAATAAAAAAGAAGTTAACCAAAATCCGCAGTAAGACTGGTAAAGCGGACCCCAGACTCCAAATCTGATAAAGCTTCGGATGCGACTGGGATTAACGGTGAGATGATGATGATGATAGTTCGAATAAAAAATCCAAAATTATTTAGCATTACCTTATGCATGTATCGTTGTCGAGAATGGTACAATTGCTTTTAGAAAATGTTCATTGTGCCATTGCAGGTCAGAGATAAAAAAATAACACAAGTACAATGTTATCGATACCTTCACCCCATCACTTGAGCTAACATACCAACATGTTTAGACACATGTAGAGTGTGTGCGGCCGTGGGCTTCATTTGTTCCAGAATACGTTCTATAGGCGTCTGCTGCAGGCTTGAAACTAGCAGCACCTTCTATATTGTGCCTACGCATCACTGACTGCTAGATAATGAAACCACTACGTCATCGTCGCCACCCCTAGTGTTGTAACCTTTGAAAAGAAATGGCTGCACTGGTTTTGTTAGGACCTAGATTTTTGTCGATTTGAAACCACATTAAGGCGAAGATTCTTTCGAAAAGCAATAGGTTCAAACCTCACATTAGATGTTCGAGAGTCTTTGCGTTTGATTTTGCAATGTCTTGTTTACGATAGAGGTACCACCGAAATGGACCTTCAATTTCAGTGGTACAACGTATTAATTAGGTACTTATCCTTAGGGAATTGTGATTTTTCAATCACCTGATAAGTGATAATTACATTTGCGGAATAATTTTGAAATTTTTATTGTTGTTTATTTAGGGCTCGATTTCTGATAATCTTTTGGAGATAATGATGTTTGTTTTTTGTTTTCATATAAATTGTGTTCCAAGGATCGCTTACGTCTTTATCCATACAAATATTATAAATGCGAAAGTAACTCCGTCTGTCTATTACGCTTTCCCGCTTAAACCTATCAACCGAGTTCGGCACAGACAATCTTTAGACCCTGAGAAAGGACATAGGCTACCTTTTATCCCGGAAAAATTTGATATTCTCGAGGGAAATCTAAAAAGCGCGATATAATCGAACTCCACGCGGGCGAAGCCGCGGGCGGAAAGCTAGTCTTTATATAATTTTGTAATTACCAGTTTTTAATATTTAAATTTTGTAAATTACCTACATCTACCGTTTGCTACCAGTACTCGTACGTTGTATTTATTTACATACACATAGTAGGTACGCTGGTACGTATATGTAAATATGTTAATGCTTAGTTGTTGGTAGAGTCGACTATTTAATGGGTTTCTGGATACTCTTCTGTAGCATTGTATCCACATAGTGACGGATTATGTAAAAGAAACCGGCCAAGAGCGTGTCGCGTCATCTTAGTGTAGGGTTCCGTAGTTTCCTGTCCGTCACCATAAGTGTACATTATATCTATTGTATGTGTGTAGGGTTAAATAAGGGTTTTACATTGAATTGACATACATACTTACAAGTACGGTATCCTAAAAACGGGCCCACAAAAAACGAGCCGAGTCGCTATAATTAAGTGGCAGTGGGCAGGGCACATGGCTCGTAGAACCGATGACCAATGGGGCAGTAAGGTTCTGGAGTGGCGGCCAAGTACTGGAAGACGCAGCGTAGGAAGGCCCCCCACAAGGTGGGTCGATGACCTGGTGAAGGTCGCCGGAAGCCGATGGATACGGGCAGCACAAGAACAGTCATCGTGGAAAGCCTTGGGGGGGCCCTTTGTCCAGCAGTGGACATCTATAGGCTGAAGAAGAAGAAGACAGGTTATGTATGTTGGATTTTCGGTAGTAATTTTGAATTGCATGAACCTAATTTAAAAATACTTATTTTAAAAATTATTTTTTTATTTGAAAGAAGATAGGTTTAAAATTAAAAATAGATGTGTAAACTTAGATAACAAAAAAACTTTTATATCAGAAATGATTTAGTAAAATTTTCCAAAAACTATTCAACCTATGAATATAGAAAATCTTAATAAAATTCTATTTTTGAAATTTTATGAACTTATGGTTCAAAAGTTAGTGGGGGGAGGGACGATTTTCTCTTTACTTCAAGATTTCCAAAAATATTAACGTTATTAAAAAGTGATTTTTTACTAAAGTCACCCCCACCTCCCTATTCGTTTTTAAATACCTATCCAACAATATATCACACGTTAGGGTTGAAAAGAAAAAAATAAATTTCTTCCCACTTTACGTGTATGGGACCATCTCTAATAAAACATTTTTTACACTTTTTATTTTAACACTTTGTCGGCCTGATTGATTTACATATTGGTACCAAATTGGAGCTTTCTAGTGCAGTCTCTCAGCTTATCCAGGCTTGGCGAAACTATAAAGTTTCCTAGTAGACAAAGCAACCCTAAAAAAAATTTCAGCGGCGTAGTAACCATCTTGCCAATATTGAATCTTCGAAGTTTGTGTAATGTAGAAACCCTTTCCAATACGTAGCTAAGGGTTAATTAATTCACCACATATTATACCTAAATCTAATTTACACTATTTTCACTATACTTTTTTTATTAATCCTCTTGGATTTTTTGAGAGATAGAGCCTGAGATCAGAACAACAGCCTCCGTGGCGTAGCGGTAGCGAACGCGGCCGCTGCGCAAGGAGGCGCAAATTCAATCCCACGCAATGCAAATATTTGTATGCATGAATATGAATATTTGCACTGGTCTGGTCGTGCCTCGTGCAATGCTTCGATATCGCTTTCGGTTTATAGAGGTCAGACGGCAGTCGCTTCACGGAAAGTATCGAAGTTTAGCCAAAATCAGCAGTTCGACTGGTAAAGCGGACCCCAGACTCCAAAAACTGAAAAAGCTTCGGGTGCGACTGATTAACGCTGAGATGACGATGATGATGATGAGAGACTGAGATCAGAAGGTCAAGTAAGTTTAGCCTGAAGGTTCTTAAAATTATGTATAAGAAATGCAGTTTTGACTGAACGTTCTTAAAATTATGTACAAGAAATGCAGTTTAGACTGAACATTAACAAAATTATGTACAGCAAAAATGCAGTTTAGACTGAACGTTTATAAAATTCGAGAATTGTCCCTCTGATATCAGCCTAACATAGGGCTACGCTACACAGTCAATGTATTTATTTATTTAAAAATTATTGTAGGCAAAAAAAATTACGGCCTTTGAAGATACATGAAGTATCTTCAACTGACTCTCAAACTTAAAATGACCTCTCGCGCTCTATGCGGGGCGGAAGGGACTAAAACCAATTCGTCTTCCTTAACTTGCCTGTGCGCCAGAGCCACGGTATCTCTTTCGGATAACCCGCAGCCCTGGCAAGCATGGATCTTCGTTGACCCCGGCACTATGTACTGACATCTGTATAAAGCACGCGTGAAACACAACGCGCCGTCGACTCGGGCCTGCATGGTCTTTACCGGGCAACGTGCTGCTCACTGCTCACCGTCCGCAAGCCCGCGCCTACGGTGGCCGGGAGTCCAATACTGTCTCCCGACCAGGACGTCCCCTTCGGTGGCTAGAAGTATGAGGACTTTGACATTTCCGCTTCCTCAGGCACTTCGCCTCCTGCTTTGCCAGCACACTGCTTTGCAGAAGGAGGTTGCGGCCTGCCATGCACTCTCGCTACTCTAACACAAGGTTACACTTTACTGTGCCATATTTTAATTTCACTGTGCAAGAATACCGTTGCGCTGGCCATACTCATGCGAAAACATTCAATGCAAGAATTGAGTCAGTCATATTACGCAATACTATAAGGTTGTTATAGACAAATATTGTAAGTGTAGGTGAGTTTTTGAATAGTGTTTAAATTTTAAGAACAAATGAAGATAGAATAGAATATTCTTTATTATGTACACTACATAGACTACAGAACACAAAAAAAAAGATTTTACAAAGAGTGACACAATGGGCGGTCTTATCGCTAAGAGCGATCTTTTACAGACAACCTGCTCAAGCTGTCTTGCCTCAACCAATCACTAGGCATACAAATTAGTAGGTAGGTACCTAGGTATAATGGAGTATTCTGTGCTAGGTATGTTTGTAGATATCTAAATTTATAGACCGGGACTTAGCGTACACAATACCGGCCTGCAGATGCCTGGTCCCTCACAATTCATCACGCTTGTCGGACTGTGAATGACAGAATTGTATTTCTAGTAGGGAATTGCATTCAGGAACTGTGAATTTGTTAAAAATTCGTGATAGGAGCTATCACGGTAAATTAATTCCATGGTAAACATTTACCACACACCACAGAAGCGGTGCAATAATTTTTTAAAGATAAAATTGTATTTTTTGGAGTGGTTCATGACATTTTTCTGTTTCAAAGAATCTGCTCATTTATTCACTTTCAAAGCTATTTACGAAGACTTTCAAATAATACCCTGTTATGTTCTCACTGCTGGGAAACAGGCATTATTGCGAATTGGTAGATGTCACATATTTTCGAATTTTTATTTCTACAAGATGCTATTTTCAAAAATTTAATTTCGTAACAGTATGACTTCCAAATGCCGTTTTTTTATTTTCCGTTCTCCAAAAGAGTAGCGTTTTGAATTTCCAGTTTTGAAATTGCGGACCAATAGACCAATCATTTACAAGGTTTTTTTTAATGCGTTGCCTTGCTCTTTGCCTTGAAATTACTCTACGTTTACAAACATTTAACCTCACATACACAAACAGTCAGACCCGGAACAACTACCTGTAGGCCATACAAATATATGTTCCGTGCGGGAACCGAACCCCCGACACGCAGTGCAACAATCGATCGCCTAGCCACTGCACCAACCATGCAATCGTGTCAACTTACTTCTATCTCCCTCCCTCTGTCTACCTTCATCTTAAATTTTTATCTTAGGTAGTTCGAAAGCAATGAAAAATACGTACATGACTCTTAAAATTGCACATTTAATTTTGCTCAGGTCGTTGTTAGGAAATGTATTTCAGACGTTAGTCTGCCCATTTAACACAATGCGATGGAGCCAAGGCAGCTAAGACCTGGGTTTAGTCAAAACAAAAGGCACCGTTAAAAACAATGCGCAGCATTAGCTGCAGTTAATTTAGTCTAGGTTAGATTAGTATAATTGAATTTTATTAGTTTGAGCATTTCTCGAAAAAAATTGAAATATTTTGCTGTTGGATTTATTTCCTTCTCAATTTTTCTTAATGAGCGAAAAAGGGTTGACTAGTGTTTGGATAGCAATGCTACTTAACGCACCCTCCAATTTTGTTTTCTTACTATCTGTGGCGTATCTGAAACAGCTATTTCCACAATTGTATTTGTGTAATGTATATGGGGCTTCTACTGCCCCCTGAACGTCAAGTGCTCATGAAGCATTATCGTCTACGTTAATAACCAATGGTTTACAATGGTTACACTAACATCTATTAATCGTATTTCTTAATTTACAGACTATGCTATTTACAGCGTGAAGCAAATTACGTTTACTGCAGCCGAAGGTTCGAAAAAAACCAAAGTTGCTTATAATTTCTTTAATCAAATAAATTACAATTAATTATCCTAGATGAAACCAGTTCGATGCGAGAACATGGAATGACCAAATTATGTTTTAAATCCCTAAACTTAATTTGCTGTATCAGCGATCGATTCTCGAACGGACATCTACGCTAGTCTTTCAATAACATTGATAAGTCGAACAATCGGCGAGCTATTCTCGAACGGACGTCATCGCACATGTGCATATTCGCTGTATCGTCATCTTCGCTCATATTTTAATAATATGATAGATTTGATGAGTCGTCGATATTGGTTAGGGATCCGTACATAACAAGCATTATACATTAAGATATTTGATGACAAAACGATCCATATATTCGGGTTAGATTTATAACAAAGTACAGACTACAGCACATCAAGCTACTACAATCTGTCAGGTTACACTTAAGTGCCACTAAAGTCTTATTGAACATTATCTCCAAGTCTGGCTTACCCTTATTAAAAGATGTCGTATTGTTCAGCTCTGTGAATATTAAGAACTGATGTAAATTTGAAACTGCTCCAGCGCTGTCCTTCATTGAACCCGTGTGTCATTACCGATTGGTTCCCAAAAATCAATTTCAGTGACCTTATTATAATTTCGACTTCCATCTGATCATAATTTTGCGATGCTTAGTAACTAATTACTCCCATTAGAAACAACAATATCCAGATTTCCGATTGTTTCCTTTCATACAAATTGAATGCCGGCTCAAGTAAGACAGACACCCTTGTTAATTTCGAGTGGCCCAAATTGGGTCGATACAGTTGTATGGCCTTGACCTTAGGCGGGAGACAATGAGTTGATACGCGAATGTCAACGTAGTGGTAGGCATTACAAAGCTTTGTTTACACTAACAGCTTTGTCAACAGCCCAGTACGAATATTGCTTTCCTGGAAACTAGAGTTTCGAGCTACAGCTTCGTCTCGAACTATTTGGTTCCTTATGTATTCTATTTTGATTGGTTGAATATGGTTTAGCAAAACTATTCGAATTCTATGGTATAATTCCTCACACTGTACACAGGGCAGCAGGGTGAAAGCAGGAGTGGAATTTCGTAACACACATAAAATGACAATTAAAAGCAAATTGCAATGTCTTTCATTTTGACAGTTCAGCCTCGTAAAGTAGGCGAATATTTCAAACCTGTAAAGAAATGAATTAAGAAATTTTATTTATCACTACAATATCAATTGAAAAGCAGTCCATATTACCAAGTTTATTGGCATCTCTTCTCGAAAGCGAAGTATCTTATTTATTTATTATTTACAAAATTCTTAGGTCTATGAATTTTTATCCTAAAATTATTAACTAGTATAGTATAATATAGTAGCCAATTACGGATTTATAATGTAATAGTTACAGCATATGCAGCAGGAACAAACACACGTGGTGAAGTGAATTTTTGACTATTTAAGCTAGCTAAGTATACAGTTTTGGTGAGAGTGTAAAAGTATGAATGATTTAAAAATCGTTTTATAATAATCTGCAGATTATTTCTAAACTTCTCATCCTCTTGACTTTATATGCATACAATTATTGTTCAGCTAATTACTGTATCTACTTAAGTCCCTTAACAATCTCTCTTTCAATCCAAGCAGGTGAATTACGTATGGTTTTCCGCGTGAACAGTTTGGGCGTGAATAATTGAACACCACCTCAATACCGTTCGCAGAACATCTTCACGCGGGATATGAGTTAGATCCAATTCTCCGCTCCATATAGAATTTCCATTAAACACTATAACTAAACAGAAATCACGGTAGATAGGGAGACACACATAGGAGGTTTGAGATAGTATTTTCATGGAATGTTTACCGCTTCCTGGTTCAAACCTCTCATAAGAAACAAGGACAATGAATGTCTTTGTAATTTATGTTTCTACTTTTAGCACCAGTATTTTAAATTTAAAAATGGTTGTCCTTATATTTGTAGTCTTCGGATTTCGGTAAAAGTAAGAAATATTTACCATCAGCTTCTGGTGACTCTTTTTGGTATTAATTATTATTATTTAAACTCGCAGTATATCCTGACCTAATCAAAGCATCATCATTCACCATTATCATTTCAGCCGAAAGACGTCCACTGCTGGACATACCCCCAAGGATCTCCCCGACGATCGGTCCTGCACCTCCTGCATCTAGCGGTTTCCCGCGACCTTCGCTAGGTCATCGGTCCACCTTATCAGGGGCTTACACACGCTGCGTCTTCTGGTGCGCGGTCGCCACTCGAGAACCCGTCGGCCCCATCGGGCATCGGTCCTACGGGCAATGTGCCCGCCCACTTTAGTGTTGTAAATCCACTGCCACTATAGTGTTGCAAATCTTCGGGCTATGTCGGTTACTGTCGTTGTTCTGCGGATTTCCTCATTCCTGATTCGATCACGCAGTGAAACCCCAAGCATAGCCCTCTCGATTGCCCTTTGATGACCTTGAACCTTCTTATAAGGCCCACAAACAAGCAACACAAACAAGCGTGGCGCTAACAAGCGACCACGTCTCAATTCCATAAGTCACACTGGTTGGAGACTTTTGTCTTGAAATACTGCCGTATTTCGGACGAGAAGATTCTACGTAGCGTACGTATTCTACGTAGCTTCCCGAAAGCAGCCCAGCCGAGTTGGATTTGACGATTGACTTCTTTCTCGAAGTTGGACCTTCCTAACTGGATAGTTTATACCAGGTATACGTAACTGTCAACAACTTCGAGAATAGAGTCTCCAATCATTATAGGACTTGGTACAACATGCGCATTAGACATGAATTTGGTTTTGTCCATGTTCATTTTAAGACCGACTGTCACGGAGGCTCTACTGAGGTCTTCGAGCATCGTACTCAGGTCCTCCGCAGTCTCAGCCATTAATACGATATCATCAGCAAACCAAATATGTGTAATGTACTCTCCATTGATGTTAATGCCCAGTCCTTTCTAGTCCCGAACCTTGAAGACATCCTCAAATGCAGCTGTGAACAGTTTCGGGGGCGATAACATCTCCCTGTTTGACACCACGCTGTAGAAGAATTTGTTTCGAGGTCTGGTCCTGTACACGTATTCCGACTGACATGGTGGCATTTTCGTACAAACTTTCAGCGCTTCAATATACCGATAGTCTACTTGGCACCGCTGCAGAGACTGCAGTACAGCCAAATTCTTTATCTAATCAAAGGCTTTTTCGTAGTCATAGTAGAATATAATCATAAATTTAGTAGTATAAATTCAAAACGTCGAAAAAATCCTCCGCATAGCTGTCGACTCGTAATATACTCCAGAGTCAGGGGAAATACCAGCCAATAATATTTCGAAAGGAAAATAGGTATGGGAACGAAAGTAAACAGATGTAAATGTAAGTCCCTCTGATTTAAGACGTATCTGAAATCACGTTGGAGTCATATTTACTCAGATCTAGAAAAAATATGATATAGTAATAATATATATATATTTGTTTTCATCGAAGTAAACACCCATGTAATTAAAGCATCATTGCCAACGCAGAGGCAGTCTATTGATTCTTAAAAAATCAGATTCTTCAAGAAATCAGCTGGACTGGAGGCAACGAATTCATAAAAGGCATTTTGTACTGCCTCTCCGGTAAGTATTGATTTTTTTTTCCGCCAAGAAGTTATCCAAATTCTGGGAAATGTAGTAGTCTGGTCTGGTCGCAAGATCTGGTGAGTAGGGCGGATGACAGAGAGCTTCCAACCCCAGTTCTTGGAATTGCAACATGACGTCGTGCGTTGGAGTGCAGGACCAATGGAGAGAAGCGATACATCAATGCTGGTTGAAGACGTGCCAGTTTCTCCATCATTGTGTTCAGTTTTTCACAGTAAACATCTGCAGTAATGCTCATCCCGTTTGGTAAGAAGCTGTGGTGAATCTCACTGGCGCTAGACCACCAAACAGTGACCATCACTTTTCTAGGGGCTTACCCCTTTTCATTTAGGGTATTGTTTAGGTGCTGACCTAAACAATGCCCTAAATTAAAACTTCAAGCGCTCAGCAAGTTAGTTGGCTCCTGGTTCAGCAATCAGGATCCAACCAACTTTCTGAGCGCTTGCGTTAAATCCATTTTTCATCACAGGTAACAATGCGGTTCAAAATTATTTTATTTGTGTCTGTTGAGCGGTGTAAGGCACATCTCGACGCGTACTTCGCGCTGGCGATCATTGAGTTCGTGGGGCACCCATTTGTTAAGCTTTTTACCTTACCAATTTGACGCCAATGGACCAATATTGTTTTGACGCTAACGTCGAAAGCTGCTGCTAATTCAGCCGAAGACTGTGTATCATCAGCTTCCACAATCGCCTTTAATTCATTGTCCACCAAAGTCTTCGGATGACCGCGAGGTTCACTTTTCAGGACGAAATTCCGAAACTAGTAGTATAGTCTAGTTGCTTTATAAGCAACTTATTTCTATAATTGTTTATTGATGCCAATTATTATTGTTTTACATTAATGATGCTAAGACTTACTAAATTTAGCAATATTTTAGTGCTTTTTATTATGTAAATAAATACGTGACGCAATTCCGCGCGCCATCGGACAGAGTTGGCGGTATTGCAAAGGCGGTATTGCAAAGGCGGTATTCTCGATTTATGTTCGTACTGCGTACAGTTGTTCATTCTACGCAAAGAGTATAGTAAGTATATAGATAAAGAGTGACAACTCTGTGGTAAAATTTGCATGTATGGAAAGTGCTGCCCCCTTACATTTGGCGGGTGAACAACTACTAGTGAGTGATATACGTAGCTATGCATATGTAGCTATGTATGTTATAGCTACATACCTATGCATATTGTAGCTATGTATATTATTGTTACGTACCTATGCGTACGTAGCTATATATATTATTAAAGGTCTGGGTTTTCAGATGATTAAAAAAAGTATTCAGTAATTCATTTATTTTATGAGTGGAAACTTCACAGCTGACACACACAGAAATATTATTACAAATTAGCCGAAAGTGTCACAAATTAACAGTTTGGGGTTGAAACTTTGTATGGATTACTTATAAGTATATTATTTTGTAAAAACACATAACCATGGTAATTTATCCATCTGCATCCTGTCGTCATGAAGTGACACCACAATTTTGGTAATAACACGTGCACTTGTTACATTAATTCAACACAAGTCTAAATAAAATAAAATTGTTTGATTCTCTATCCGCCATCTTACTTCTTTCATGAAAATTAAAATTAAAAAATATGGCATTGTCATTGACCTTTATTTGACCCTAGAGACAAGATGGCTGCCAAGTTGTTCACTCGCCAGAGTTCAGGTGTCGCTGTCGACTGTAAAAATTGATGAAGTGCTAAGTGTGCCCCCCCTGATTCTACGTCTGACGCTTGCCCCGATCGGACGTACTGACCTACTTGGCTTCCTTGCTCCCGACAAAACTCTTGATATATCACTGCTGTGAATATTCACAGAGTTGTTGGCTTGTTCAGAGTGAGTGTGTGTGACTATAATGGATCTGTTCGATTAATTGTACTGTGACAGTTTACCTTTCATTGTCTTTTGTGTACCTACTATAATGAACTCTGTGATTGTGTACTCAGCGATGTTTATCCCAATAAAATGAGAACTCCAATTCTCCTAACGATAAAACCGCTCGGTTCTCGTTCTTCTCCTCATCCTACATCAGAAAGACTGAAGCCCTAAAGATAATATACCTCTGCGTGGCCCTCTCTCATTTACATAGTATTATATAAATATGTAGATGTTCAAATTTACTTACTATAAATTGACTGTTAGTAATCTTTGACAAAATTACTAAGCTTCTGAATCTTTTCATATTCATATACACTGATACTTCAATCTGGAACTTGAGCTATTTTTTTCGAAGAGCCCCTTTTCAATATTTATAAATACCTACTTACGATTCAAGAAACATTTTGCGAACGACTTTGCGAAATCTGTCTCTGAACGTAAAAAATATATTTTTTCTCTGAAAATAATGAATAGGCATGTAAGCTCATAATTAAAATTGCTTAGGTAGGTTTTATGAATGCTCTAGTCACTAATTGTAGTGATTTTTTGGAAAGTAATAGTACCAATGTTTTGCGTAGCCGTAAAGTAAAATTTCAACGCTAGTTTGTTAATATCTACAATTAGGTGCGTGCACAGCTTGGAGCACAGGCGTAGAGTAGCCAGCCTTTCGGTATTCTGTTAGATGTATTTTGGAGAGTGTTCGCGAGAATCACATGAGATAATTCCGCTGATACAGCCACAATCTGGACGAAGCGCTTCGCCTAATCTTTTATACGATGTACGAATGCTTGAGGCGGTATTCCCATCTGATTACAATTTATGTGTCTTCAAGGCTAAGAGCAAATAGGCTCTTAATAGACTAGCGTGCTTACATCAACAATTGCATCAATGTTTACGTTAAGAAAATGGCATTTAAAAAAAAAACACAAAATTCAGTTTCGCAAACTTTATTCTTAATTTTGTACAATATAATCAATATTCTTATCAACTTTGCCATTAATCATTATAATTTAGCTACGATATTTACAACTTTTTAACTGATTTCCAACAACCTTGAGCTTAATTAAATTAATTATTATATTGGTTTTAACATGTATTTGGTACCTAACTAAGCTACGACAATAGAAGATCAAGAGATTTGCTTTCAAACAGTATTTTATCAATATGGAAAACAGCTTAGAAAATTAGTTGAATTTTACTGAATTTATTTTGAATTTGCTACATTTTTATGTTTGAGCTTTGAACTGCTTACCTGTAGGTACAAGCGAGCGCAAGTCGGATTGGTAGCTTTCAATTTTATACAAATTAAAGTTGCGGTTGTTACCTCCAGTTCACCACTGTTCTTTGGATATATATTGAACTAATTTTGATGAATTACAGATAATATGCCAAGGTTCCAATACGGTGAATATACCCAATATCTGAAATATTGAATGTGTTCGACGCAACCTATAATGTCTCATTAATTTGGTTGACTCCTTTTAGCATAACTAAGTTCGTTTATACAGAGTAAAGCTGTTTACTCTGAGAGAATATTCTGTCTATATAAATTAATATCATCGGTAAGGGAAGAATACTGTACAAATATGACACACTAGCGACCGCCAGCGACTTCGTTCGCGTGGAGTTAGTTATGCTCTGCAGCTCTGCTCCTATTGGTCGCAGCGTGATGTTACATAGCCTAAAACCTTTCTGGATTAATGGGCTATCCATCGCAAAAAGAATTTATTAAATCGGACCAGTAGTTCCTGAGATTAGCGCGTTCAAACAAAGAAACAAACTCTTCAGCTTTATTATATTAGTATAGATTAATTTATTAATACTTTTGTGATAATACTGTTTGATGTGTACATACATGAGAACATTTAACATATCTTCTACTTGTTAACAAACATATTATCATCTATAACATGCCATTTTTAATACCATGCTGCAATATTCAACACCTTAATTGACTTATTCAATTATTTGGCACAATCATATTACATGTAATTGCGTTCGCGATTTCGTTTTCAAACATGTAAACAAATATGAGTTTTTTTTAAAAAAAACTAACTTTAATATCTACACATTTAAGTTCAGTTTACGCCAAACCTTAAACACTTTTTATTACTTTTCAATAAAAGGTACTAGTCATTCTGAAATCAACTTAGCTTTTTATCATAATTCAATTGATGTTTTAACTTCAAATAACATCCATTGGAAACATGAAATTGAATATAGCTAAGGTACATATTATTTTTAAAGATATCTTTAAAGATTCCATTATTTTTTAAAAGGCAAAAGAAACATTTGGGCAAAGGTTACGATACCAAATATAGGTATATAACTTTGGCAAGGATACTCCACAAACTATAACAAAATATATAAGTCCATTTGTATTTCTAAAAAACGAAGCCATTTTGAGCAATCAATCATTTATTAGAGAAGATTTATTATATTTCTGTTCAATCACTGCCCATTAAAAACGTATTTACATAAAGAAGTTACATTTTCATGAACAAAAGACAATTCAAATTCCTAGCGAAACATGGATAAACGTCAAAATGGGCACATAAATGCTAAGTGCCTTCAGAATTATCATTTAATTTCAAAATACCAGGGGTATTTTATGTTATAAAATTTACTTATACCTAAGTAACTTCAGTACCTACTCGTACCTTTTGCGTGATTTCTAATACAATGATGGTCAACATTCATACAAAAAGTGTGCACGAACAACAGCCACTTTCCTTAAAACTTTAAAGTTTTGTTTTCATTTAAATTTTAAACTCTGCTTTATCTGTAGCGTCTAAAGTCTGTTCCCTGCGCTCTCCATGCTTCAAACTTCAACATTCGATAGTTTACGTATATTTATTACTTTATCCGCTATCCATTTCCGATAGAACCTTATCACAATAGAGTCTAAATCCAAAAATAATGTCCTATCCATATATTTACCATTTTCTTGCTTTCGCAATGTCTTATGTGATAAGGTTCTAATTATCAAAATTTAATACAGAAATTTTATCGTCTAAAAAGTGCAGCACTGTTTGAGTTTGGCACATATTTTCATTTAACACATTCGTTGGCAGAAGACTTTGTTTCATATAACCCTATATGGCTGCTGTGCCTCTAAATGGGGGGTTTGAGAGGCGTGTTGCCGACGTGTAGGTTGTTGAGCTGGGGCAACAAGATGGCCGCCGTTGATATTGCAGTGACGAGAACGAAGACAGCCAGGAGGGCCCGGTCAGCAACCACTGCCACCTGCAAATTGTACTTCAGTTAATAATTATTTAAAGCCAGAAAGTTCCAGACGCTCCCTAAAGTTCAGAAACATAGAACATCTTGAAAGATAAATTTCTGCAGTTGGGTAAAGTTTTTCCTCCAACTACATTTCTAATTAACAAGGGCTTATCTTGTCAACCTAAATTCCGGATTAGGGAGTGCTAATATTCAGTTGTATAAATTGCAAGATGCTAATTTAGAAAGAAGAAAAAATAAACGACAAAGCGAGATGTAACGGACTTATGTATCGACAATTTAGCACCTGCTCGAAACGCTTCAACCTGTGTATAAAATACAAAAATACTAGGGATTACTAGAACATCAGTTTCAACTTTCAAGCGAACGGTTTACATCAGTTTTTTATTATTTTATTATGTAACGAACGCGTGCAAATCGATAAAACATGTTCAGCTTTCGTCTGATACAAATTGGCCAATTAAGAAACTCGAATGATACGCGCTTAAATCGGAGTTAGAATATGAGTTCAGCAGTTTTATCTAGGGAATATAAGAGAATTAATAACAGAACTTGATAAATAAATTGTTGTTATATTTGTCAGAGGTAATTTTACCCTTATTTAAAATAGTTTATTGCCTTATTATCCTTTAAGTAATTGGTAGGGAAAAGTAGTCGTTACGGGTGGTAAATTACCTGAAAGTGTGAGAACTGGTCTCACCAAGGATATTGTTTTACCTAATAACTGGGTTATGGAGACCAGATAGGCAGTCACCCTACTTAAAATATTACCATTCAGCTGAAACCGGTAACACTGGAAGCCAACTCCAATAAAGTTAGTAAAGGCTTGGCATGTGACGATGATTCTTTACTTCCTGATAATAGTTTGTTCAGAATCGTTTACTGAATCGGTTTACATAATTTTTCATATAGGTATGTTTTTATATAAAATAAATTAAAACTGCGAAAATTATTGGCGCCGATTCTGTTGTTCACATTCCTCCGTTTCATCATTCCACGTTCACGTTCCATCTTTTTCTTTTCATTTCGTTAAGAAAAGGATAGAAGATAACATTTTAGTTTAATCCTGTCAAATTAAGATACTTCATAGACAGTTTAGACGCGACTATAAACATGGCGACTAAAGATACGCCAGTTTACGTTTGGAACGCACAAATTTGACAGGTCTTTAGACCTGTCAAATTTGTGCGTTTTCATTACAGTTTTCGTTACAGGTCTTTAGACCTGTCAAATTTGTGCGTTTTGAGATAAAATGCCAGTTTACTGGCATTTTACCTTCTGTCCTTATCTTAATGAAATAGAAAGAAAACGATGCATTGAACTTAAATTTAATTTAGTTCGTGAACAAGGGAATCGGAACCATACTAACCTTATTGTTTGTACAGACTTATTAAAATCACATTTGTACGTGTATTCATACGAATGTAATCGATTCAATCCATACTAATATTATAAATGCGAAAGTAACTCTGTCTGTCTGTCTGTCGGTCTGTCTGTCTGTCTGTCTGTCTGTCTATCTGTCTATCTGTCTGTCTGTCTGTTACGCTTTCCCGCTTAAACCTCTCAACCGATTTTGATGAATTTTGGCACAGACAATCTTTAGACTCTGAGAAAGGACATAGGCTACCTTTTATCCCGGAAAAAGTTGATGTTCCCGAGGGAAATCTAAAAAGCGCGATATAACCGAACTCCACGCGTGCGAAGCCGCGGACGGAAAGCTGGTACAAAATAAAGAAAAAAAACCCAAAAAAAATATAATATTGAAAGTTCTTGGAATAATCCAAGAACTTTAAGGTCTTCGGTTCTCCAAGAAATGGTATAACCAATTTAATACATAACAATGCATTAACATGTTAAATTATAAATTCAGTGTATTTATTATGATTATAACATAATATTCTAATTGGGGTGTTTCAAGGTGTGCGTTAACTACATTACATGTTGTTGTGTGAACAAAATAGAACTTTTCTGACACAACAAAACTAGCAATATAATAATAATTCCTGTTTATATTATTTGCTTGCAAACATATTAAAAAAATGCCACAAATAACTCGGAGTTACCCCGTATGAGAATGCTCAGTAGATAGGCGTGTCGACCATTATTAAAGAATGGGTAAAAAGCATTTATGGTATTCCAATATAAGAAGGTATATAATAAATAGTGTTATTGTATAACCGTGAACGTGGTTTAAACATGGCTTTTTTATTTAGCTCTTATACAACGTGTAACATAAAGGGTATATACATAAGAAAGGCATGGCATCTATCAAACGATATTGGAAGGGTTTTTTAATTCTATCTCATAAAGAGATTAGGAAGTTATGAGGAAAAACACCGCCTGTCATAGGCTACTATCATACTAGTCGCACAGAGATATTGATGACATTTATCGGATGTTGGCAAGTAACGTGACGGGTAATGAGTAATTATTAACGTACGTAGTGTGCTGCCACGTTTGTTATGATTTTATTTTAAGAAACACGCGAAACCGAAAATTTGGTACCAAATTTTTTTGTATTTTATTTTGAGTTGAAACCCTTCCGATATCGTTTGATATCATCTAAAGATGCCATGCCCTTGGTATGTATATACCCTTTTTGTTACACGTTGTATATTTTTGTTTCCGTTTCTTTAACATCAATATATTATCATTTTTATTTGTGTGCGTACTTAATATTGAAAGGTTCAGATGAAGGGTAAATATTTATTTAGGTAAACATGTGCCATGTTAAAGTTTCTTGAGTTCGAATGTGAAGTTATACCTGAGAGTCCGTTCTCATAATTTTACGTTTTACGTTCAATGTCTAGTCGCCGATTTATATCGGCGATAAACAAATGTCAAAATACTTGTTAAAATGTATGGAAATTAGAAGTATTATTTGACAGATTAAGACTGAGATCTCCCTCTGGCGCAGCATCGTTGGTCGTGTTGTTTGGTTTAACATTGCATCACCTCGCTCAACTGCGTTTTGTTTGTGCCGAATAAATAATTTTCCTTTCGTTGTTTTGTTTCCATTCTTTCAAACTCAATTCTTTCTTCCGTTTAAAAATCTCTGACTATGAATATATATGCCTCTTAATATGAATCACAGCGTTTACTAGTTTTATTCTAGTTGGAATTGGTACGTGTCTTTCTTCCAGCCTTATAAAGATTCCAGATATCTTCATGAATCAAAGGAAAGGTTATTTTTCATTTTGTCGTCACATTAACTGCTTTCTCCTTCTCCTACTTTCAAGAGACAGTTTTGAGCATTGCTATCGTAAAGATTAATTATATAAGATAACCGACTCTTCCTTCGCGTTACACCGTAACGACTATGGGCGTTTTATACTAAGGGCAAATGGAAGAATATACACCATTATGAAGTAGATTATCGTTTTTCGTAAGTATCATGCTGTAGAATGACTATTGCTTGGTAGGTACGAAAAATAATACATGCCACGTTTACAATGTAACCCATTTGTTGTAACAAATTGCGTAATATACACTCGCAATCTAAATGATGTTGAAGGATATTACTCATCCACTGCTTCATGTGTTAGAAAAATTAGCCCGCTCAACAATGTAAATACCGCAATTAATGTTGTAAAACGAAGTAATTTGCTACGGTCAGTATGTTACGCAATCAAAATCACAATCAAAAGTCATTTATTAAAATTAGACTGAGAATCAACACTTTTTGAACGTCAATATTACATAAGACAGTCCCCCAAAACGCCCACCCATCGAAACTTCTTAGTACTTTCGCTGGGAAGAAGAAGTGGCGGAACAAACTCCCCAGCATAACAGCTGTCTGTTCATTAAAAAAAAAAACACACGTGACGTTAAACAATATTATGTATAGTAATGAACACAAGAAAATACAACAATGCCTTGACTACCCCACAGGAATACTTACAGTCCTCGTTATTTTAGTCTAAGATTCGATTACGAACGACCTTCGCCCGTCTGTTTAATGAATGAAACTTATTTAATATAATATTAAGTAAGATATCGTGGGTGGGTTTTAAACTGGCTATTAAAATCATCGCCAAACTATTATTAATAAAATTTAAAAAAAATTATATTCAAAGCTTTTTATATGATTCATATAGATTTACATAAACTTCTAGTATACAATATGTAAAGAAACCCTGTCCGATCCGTGAAGGTATTGTTAGGTATCGATAACTGATTCTACTAATGCCCACAAAGACAGGCAAAACTTAAAAAAAAATCCCCCTAAAAAAATAAATATTATTTCGCAAAAAGAGGTAACTTAACTTATGTGCGGTAAGCAACACCTTCCGCGGGCGGCGGGGGGCAAGGCACGCGGCACCTGTGACGTGGTCGCGTCGCTATTCGCATATAATAATACCTACCGGTGTTGTCACTTTTTTAAAAATTACCAAATTTCGGGGAAATTGGAATTAATTCCCAGGAAAAAAGGATTATTTCAAAATTCATTAGTATTGTTACTATGATGATTATGTAAAATTTTATATTACATTTGGTCAAGTGTTTACCTAACCTTTATTATCCTTATGGGTCGGACAGGGTTTTCTTTACATATTGTATGTATAATTAATCAAAACGCGCATCTACAATGCTGTCATTGTAGATGCGCGTTTAGATTTTTATTTATTATAAAGGATACAGATCCTTTACTATCACAGGGGATACTTGGTTTGGTCCTGTTTGCCGCAAGTTTCCATTCATATAATTTTAGTTCTTTTTTTTAAACTCGGCAACCGTTATTCATGTCAGGTTTTTTGCAGACAACCCTAGTAATCAGCCTATAATGTTATTATTCCTGGAACACAGGCCTCCTCTAGGTGAGAGGGAATGGGACGTAATCTACCACGCGAGTCGAGTGCGGGTTGGTAGATGTGCCAATCCAAGATTTTTATATTCTATTGGCTTCATACTTTCGGTTGGTATTAAATTTATTCGTTAAACACACGGGTGGATTGTTGCATGAAAAGTAATTTTCAAATTCTAATTAGGTAATAAAAATTTGGCCAAGATTTTTTTAGCCAACCCACCCGAAATATATTAATGTATTAAAGATATAAAATAAATAAATATAAAAATAGACATTAAAATACGTTTCATCCATTAAACAAATGGGTGAAGATCGTTTTTTATTGCATCCTCTACTAATTAGGCAATTTTCTCTTCACAATAAAAGTGTTGTCCGTTAATGTTTTCTCTGTGGTAGGCGGCTAATAACATCGGCTACCAGCAGAAGTTTCCACCCACCAGACTAAGACTTGCCGCCAAGCGATTCATCGTGTTCCGACATGATTTCTGGTGAAACAGTACGGAGGACGGGTCTGAGCAGTTTAGTTGCGATGTGTGCCGGGTATTATGTGTAAAATGTTGTTGATCGTGGAGGGTCTCCAGATCAATCTACCTCTGGCGCAGCATCGTTGGTCGTGTTATTGGGTTAACTTTGCACCACCTCGCTGAACTGCCGTCTTCCTCCTATTACCTCAGTTTTATTGAGTGAATAGGATCTTAATAAACTAGCACACTTTACCATCAGCGATTGCTTACCATCACGCGGGATTGCGGTTAAACGCTAGTTTATAATTATAAAAAAAAAAAGATTATAATGGAATATACCATGTGCTCATCAATATTTCTTATCTGCCAAGCTTTTTTCCGACTAAGTTGGGAGCTATGTAAATACCAATATTTTACAAGTAGCAATTGTCTATCTGACGTCCACACCCAAGTTAAATATACCATGGTATCCCAATGCCTGAGTTCATCAATATTGTTGCTTTATTTCTCCTCAAAAACACCGATACTTTGCCGCATAAAATTTCTAGTCATGTCCTCTGTTCTCACACAGTCCTTCCATCGTAATTAGTTACCAAATATAACGCAAGTGACGTAAAATGGCTGTAGAATATTATGATAAATATGCTCACGAAAATCAAAACTTTTATCAATAAGACTGATCGTGACATTTTCGTTAAATTTATTGAAGTGTTTTGCAAGTATAATTTAAAATATTTATGGAAATATGAAAATTTATGAAAAATATCGAATTCAAATTCCAATATATTCTTTTTTATAAATTAAGCAAGAGTAATGTTTAATGTTAAATATTATAATAGAATATCTTCGAATGCCTTTTTTTGTTCTGAATGGGAAATCATCAAATGACTTCTCCCATTCTGGGTGGAGCGGAAGGGCGTGTCAGACTTTTACTGACTAAAATCCACCCGTGTTCCTTCACTTGCCTGTGCGCCAGAGCTACGGTTTCTTTTTTAAACAACCCGCAATCTTGACCCAATCTGTGAATACCAAAGAACATAGGGACAACTACCTACTGCCAAAGACTGAAAATATATCCTATGAAACTTAGCAATACTGTGGCTTCCCATGTGTAAAAGAACTAGGAATCGGATATGAAGTTCTGAAGATTTACTTCTATAATCTTCAGAACTTCTTAGCCGACTCCTAGATCTTACCTTTTTCTAATATTGGACTATTATAAAAAGAACTTTCCTCCACATACGTTTTCATTGCATCTGTGTCACCACTACCTTAAACCGGCCTAAATAAGTAGGTATAGGTACTTATTTAGGCTCGACTATTGGTTGTAATTGTTATGTTCAATACTGCGGCCTAGGACATTAACAGTAGCAATGTTTAATTTTGACAGTTTAACTACATTCATTGATGTTGTTGTTTTCGTGGTGGCCCAGTGGTTAAAACACCAGCCTCTCAACTTCTCAAGTATGAGTGTGCGGGTTCGATTCCAGGTCAGGCAAGTACCAATGTAAGTTTCATTGTTGTATTGTGTTCTAAGTTATAATTGTACTTTCTACGTATATTTTGGACACCAATGACTGATTAAAAGGTGAAGGAAAACATCTTGAGGAAACCTGGACTTTAAGTCTAATATGATTACGCTCATTTCTTCTCTGTATGAGAGGAGACCTGTGCCCAGCAGTGGAACGACAAAAAGGTTGCAGATGATTGCTGTTTTTATGTTAGTGAGCATACAAATTTTTCGAACATGCGATCAATGCGAGCAGTGGATTACCAATCCCTCAAGAATAATCATATTGTCTATTGAGCAATTAGGGTGCTGTTCAGTTACGTAACACGGAGTTTAACATAACCTTGAGTTTCAAAACTGTACACTTACCTACATTTAATTTAACACAGAACCCCTCACTTTCCTTTGTTTCCGAGAGCCTTTCATTTCTGTAACCCTCTCGTCTCAATGGCTTGCACGACTGCGATAAAATATAGTCACGTCGAACAACTTCAGTCCCTAACGCCAGTTTTTAATTTGTCGCCAAAATTATTCCTATCGGACTAATTATCAAGAACCATTAATCTTTTTTTTTCAATACCAAGCTGCTGATTGGAAACGGTGTGGACAAAAGTTACGATTTATCAGCTATGTTTTTTGTGTTTCACAGTTTTACCAGAATAATTTATATAGTACTAGCTTTCCGCCCGCGGCTTCGCCCGCGTGGAGTTCGGTTTTATCGCGCTTTTTAGATTTCTCAGTGTTTCTCTACTATATTATGCATTTATTATACATACAAACCTTCCTTAAGAATCACTCTATATATTAAAAAAAACCGCGTCAAAATCCGTTGCGTAGTTTTAAAGATCTAAGCATACATACGGACATACAGCGAAAGCGACTTTGTTTTATACTATGTATTGAAGCTGAATTGGATTGTGTAATTTATGTATTTACAGTAACATGTTACACCTTTATTTACTTGACGGCGCGTGATTGGTTAATTTTGAATATTGTGATCTGTTTTATCGTATCAGTATCAATTGACCGTAATTATTACTCTACTATTTTTGAAGTCGACTTATCGGTCGGTATTCGGATAAATTATGACATTTATTATGAGCGGGTAACCCCGAATAGAGTAGTAGGCGTGATTTGAAGGAGTGACGACTGTCATATCATTGACAGCTGCCGACGGAAAATCACGCGCTCTAACCTATTGGCTCTTATCTGTTTTAATCTGAGATTATCATTGTAATCCCTTAATATTAAAGTGATCTAAGTGTCTGTACAGTTAAAATAATAAGAATCGAACATCACACTATAGTTATTTTTCAACGTTTTCTTGAAATACCGCCCACGATGGATGCTCATGCGGATAAGAAGACAATTCAATTATCCGGAACCTTTGGCCACGCCTTCCTGACGTTTTTCCCCTACATACTTATATTGATTACTAGCGGCCGCCAGCGACTTCGTTCGCATAGAGTTAGTTATGCTCCGCTCCTTTTGGTCGCAGCGTGATGTTATATAGCCTAAAGCCTTCCTGGATTAATGGGCTATCCAACACAAAAAGAATTTTTCAAATCGGAACAGTATTTCCCGAGATTAGCGCGCACAAACAAACAAACATACAAACAAACTCTTCAGTTTTATATCATTATATATATAATTCTGCTGTACGTGTGTATGTCATTGAACTCCTCCTAAACGGCTTGACCGATTTTAATGAATTTTTCTGTATGCGTTTGAGTGGCGACCTGGATGGTTTAGATTCACAAATCAGCCCGGCAGATGGCGCTTATCGCTTGAAGAAGCATGTGATCTCGCAAACGGCCCTAACGATTTCGCTGAAATTTAATATGTGGGGGTTTTCGGGGACGAGAAATTGATCTAGCTCAGTTTGATGTCTGGGGAAGCGCATATTTTCGATTTTTCTCTTTTGCAATATTTCACGCATAATATGGGCGCTAATTTCGCGCGGCTTGACATAGCGGCTGTGGCGTAGGCGATAGTGGTATGGTCTACTCGCGATGGCTGGTGTTCCTCGGTTCAAACCCGGGCAATCACAAGTTTTTTTTTTGTTTTAGACAAGTTTATAGTTTTTTTTTTAATTTTTGTAGTTACTTAAAAAGAAAATTGTACATAAGAACTAAAAGGGGAAAAAATAAAAAAATATTTTCATTTTTTTTATTTAACTAAAATTGTACTTATGAACTAAAAGAGAAAAAAATAAATAGAAATAAATAAATATTTAAGATTTTTTATTTAACTTTAAGAGACTGAAACAAGAGCTCTAGGGGTAGAGAGAGGTATGATATCTTTGTTACAAATGTAGATGACAATGCTTTCGATGGGTATATTCCTAAATCTGCTGTACCTGTGTACGTCACTGAATTCCTCCTAAAGGGCTGGTCCGATTTGAATGAAGTCTATGCATATAAATGAAAGTTGTGTTAGTTACTCTATTTATAACTCAAGAACCGCTTAACCAGTATGGCTCAAAATTGGTAGGGAGGTAGATAAGAACTGGGAGAAGGACATATCACATAGGATACTTTTTATCCCGTTCCCGTTGTTCCCGTCGTTCCCGTGTGACGTGACATGGAATAAAAAAACAACTCAGTCAAAATATAAGTTAGCGGTTCATTTGTTAAAAATGGTACAAACACATTGCTGCACTACTCAGCATATTAAAAAAAAATCTTACCGGTTGAATGTTGATCCATTCATTTAAAGCAAGGAATATAAATACTCTCTGCCGGTTTAATTTTTTTAATAAAAGCCCCAAAGCAAACTTCAACTTCAAAATTTCTAATATTGTATTGTTGTGCCATTTACTACTTCACTACATATTATAAAACAAAGTTACTTTCTCTTCCCCTATGTCCCTTTGTATGATTAAATCTTTAAAACTACGAAACAGATTTTGATAAGGTTTCTTTTAATAGATAATTAAAAAGAAACGTTTATATGTATAATAACATCCATTAATTTGTGTCCATATCCAATCCATAAAATCCCAGTACAGCGGACAGAGCTCCGGCGGGATCTCATGGCGACATGGAAAGTGTGATTGTCGCAATCCAGCACAGAGCACGCCACAATAGCGGCGGTAAGTCCTCTCTTTGAGGAGTAGCTAGAGAGGCGCCACGGCGTCCTCACCTTCCGATTGACGTAGGTCCTTACCGGACACGGCTGTTTCGGGAGGTTCCTGTTCCGTATAAGGCGGGAGGAAACGCCAGGGTGACCACTGTGTGCATCGCCCTGAGGACACGGTGGAGCATATGGTGGAGGTCTGCCCGGCTTGGGTAGAGCACAGCCGTGTCCTCGTGGCGGCGATCGGCGGCGATCACCCGCGTCCGACCCTGGTCCGGGCCATAGTCCGGAGCAAGAGTGCATGATGGCAAGCTTTCACCTCCTTCTGTGAAGCAGTGATGCTGGCAAAGGAGGAGGCGTAGCGCGTGAGGGAGCGGAAATCCCACTACTCTCACGGCTCAAACCGCCGCAGGAAGCGCCCTGGTCGGGTGGCAACATCGGACTCCCGACCACCGTAGGCGCGGGCTTGCGGGCGGTGAGCGATAGGCAGCTCGCCTCCTGGTAAGAACCAGGCCCGAGTTGACGGCGCGTTGTGTTTCACACGCGCCTCAAAGAGATGTCAGCACACCTTGACGGGGTCTACGAGGACTGGTCCACAGGGTTGCGGGTTGGTTAAAAAAGAAACCATGGCACTGGCCGTTGCACAGGCAAGTGAAGGAACACGGGTGGGTTTTAGTCTAGGTAAAACTCTGACACGCCCTTCCGCTCCGCACAGAGCGGGAGAGGTCATTTGATGATTTTTCATCCAAAACAAAAAAAAAAAAACTGAAGAAGAGCAAGAAATTGCACTTGAAGAGCGCAGCCTTAGTATGGCTCGACTTCGTGCTTCTCACTCACCAGAGCAAAGGGAGGCAGCCCATGAAACGGCTCAGTTGGCAATGCGAAATCGTCGAGCAAACCTCAGAGATCAAGCGCTAGATAATAATTTACGAAGCACAAGAAGAAATTCATCAAATACTGATTTGAATCGGGCAGCGTTTCTATACGCATATAATATAGCGCAATGACGTTCGCATTGGCCCAATGGATGTTGTTTCCGAGTATTGTAGCACATTAAAGATTAATAAATGACATGAAAGAAATACAGAATCATTGAATAATAATATTTATTTATTTAAAATTATCCTAATTTAAAAAGTAGTCATGTGATATTGCCTTTAAGGCGGAACGAAGTTCGCCGGGTCAGCTAGTATTAGTATAGATTTTGGTAACCTACAGTAGTACACAGAATTGATAGACACTAATTAACTATATGAGTTTGTTAGGTTACTAACTAAGCTATAGCACTACATAGTATAATACAAAGTCGCTTTCTCTTTCCCTATCTCCCTATGTATGATTAAAACTATGAAACTCCGCTACGGATTTTGAGACGTTTTTTTAATAGATAGAGTGATTAAAGAGGAAGATTTAAAATAACATCCATTAAAAAGTGGAGAAATACCATTATTTTTGAGGTTTCTAATGTGATGTCGTAAATAATATTTTTTTTTTCCCGCGTTTGCAGTGAAACGCAGGCTGCCCTACGAGATTTATAAAAATAATGTACTAAATATTATACACATTGAAAAGGTCTACAGGAAAATCCGCGATGGTATATGTCTATCTCTTATAATTTTTTTTATCATTTACTTTTTACGACAATTATTGGCTAAGTTTAATTAATCCTTATCCACTTTAATATCTTAAAGACATTGTTGATTTAATATAGATCTATATCGCATATAAATAAAATAAATATATACGGACAAATCACACAGATTGAGCTAGCCCCAAAGTAAGTTCGAGACTTGTGTTATGGGATACTAACTCAACGATACTATATTTATAATAGATACAAATATAGATAAACATCCAAGACCCAGGCCAATCAAGAAAAGATCGTTTTCCATCATGACCTGGCCGGGGATCGAACCCGGGGCCTCCATGTCGCAGGCAGGCGTATTGACCGCTGCACCACGGAGGACAGCGGTGGATATATATACCGAATGAATGTTTTCGAAGATTACAGAGATAATACAGATTTAAAAATTGCGGGACGTCTCGTATGCGGCGGTGCTGGCCGGCCGGGGTAGCGGGAGCGGCAGGCCGCTATGTTTTTTATACAAAGTTCACAGTTTCTCTGTGGTGTATTTAGCATCAGCATTGCACCCGTGCGAAATCGGGGTGGGTAGTGTCACTTCTACAAACTCAACACCACTACGAAAAGTGGTGTGAAAAGCAGTGATTCGCGCACAAACAGTGCAGACTGCTCACTTTAATTTGACCTCATCATCGTGAACCTACAGCAGTCCATCTACTGCTTGATATATGGTTCCTTTATTATACGCCATTCAATTCAATTTTCGACAACTATGATCCAACTGCTACCAGCCGTCCTGCTAAGATCGTCGCTCCACCAAAACAAAGGGCAACCAAATCATTATACTGTACGTTTACTGATTTTTACCATTAAGAACACGTCTAACGTTGCTTATTCTGTGAGCTGTGTATTCAAATGGTGACCTAAAAATAAATCATTTGACTAAAATAGTGCTGAAGTAGGGCTTGAGGCGAGCGAAGAGGCTGATTAGCGACCCAGACTTAACTCAAAATGGTCTCCAAAGCCTAGCCAAAGCCCAGGCGTAGAGTAGCCAGCCTTTCAGTCTTCCATAGGATGCATTCTGGTGAGTGTGCGAGGGAATTGCATGATTTAATTCCCCCATCTCCATTCCACCCACCACTAAGATCCGAAGCGTTTCGCCTCCTCTTTTATACCGCGTAAATCGAAGGACTGGAACAATTTGCCAGCGGCGGTGTTTCCGTCGGACAACATTTTGAGTGTCTCCAAGGGTAGAGTGAATAGGCTCTGATAATATCTATGTAATAAACTAGTGAGCTTTGAAATCAACGATTGCGTCACTGCTTACCATCAGGCGGGTATGCGGTCGCGCGGGTGTATAATTGTTAAATAAAAAATAATAAACACAGCAGTGTTTTTTCCATTATCTGAAGTGTTAACGGATTTATTATTGAGATAATTATTTTTCAGTAATTACGACCATTACCCAAAATAATTTCGAAAAAGTGATTGAATTCTCTATAATTATGTAAATTAAGTTATTCAAGCGATCATTTTACTTCGAATATGAACGCGAAATTATAATGATTTATATGTAAGTAAGCATTTTGTAGCTCATTTTAAGTGAACTGCCGATAAAAAAGTCACCTTAATAAGCAGATGAAGTGACTTGATGGATTGACATTATCGCCAGCTTGCATCAAGTACAGATTTTTACAGAATAATGATCATTAATATCATTTAAGTCCTTATATAACATACTAGCGGCCGCCAGCGACTTCGTTCGCGTGGAATTAGTTATGCTCAGCTGATATTGGTCGCATCGTAATGTTATGTAGCCTAAAGCTTTCCTGGATTAATGGGCTATCCAACGCAAAAAGGAACCAAATCGGACCAGTAGTTCCCGAGATTAGCGCGAACAAACAAACAAACAAACATACAAACAAACTCTTCAGCTTTATATATTAGTATAGAAGTATAGATCATAAACATCATCAGCCTACAATGTTCCTATTCCTAAGACACAGGTCTCCCCTTGGTATGAGGAAGCGGGCCACACTGGGCCCGCGTGGAGCAGTTCGGTAGATGTCACATGTCTTCGAAGTTTTTGACTCTAGGACATGCAGTTTCCTCGCGATATTTTCCTTTACAGTTTTTGAGAGTAGTGATGATGAAATAAGTTCTTATGAAGAATACATTCTCTTTAAACCTAAATTATAATGTGGAGCGTTCTTCTTCAGCCTATAGATGTCCACTGCTGGACAAAGGCCACCCCCAAGGCTTTCCACGATGACTTGGCTTATGCTGCCCGTATCCATCAGCTTCTCGCGACCTTCACCAGGTCATCGGTCTACTTTGTTGGGGGCCTCCCTACGCTGCGTCTTCCAGTACGTGGCCGCCATTCCAGAATCGTACGGCCCCATCGACCATCGGTTCTACGAGCAATGTGCCCTGCCCACTGCCACTCAAGTTTAGCGACTCGAAGAGCTATGTCAGTGACTTTGACGTGTGAGCACAATGTACGAATGTGCTGTAAGTCATTTATTTGTTGGGTTAGTCGTTTTTATTAACTTGATTGTGCTCTCGCTGTTGAGAGTAAGTCAAGCTCACTCAAATGTCTAGCTGATGGAGGCGTGTGTGTTGGGTTATTGGGTTCCCTTCAATATGGTTGAGCTGAATGATGCTGATCCATACGTCATGTTCGTGAACGGACGCCGTCAGAGGGGACTGGTCATCTCTTAGCTGCCACGGCGTATTTTAATTTCTGAATTGATTTTTGTGTGTTTTCCATAATTTTTCCATCTCTCAGTGTACAATATATTTCTGCATCGTTCTCACACGGTTGATTTCAACATGAATGATGTAATCAAATTTTTGTAATAATAGCTTGA
The DNA here is from genome assembly GCA_017933935.1 of Sesamia nonagrioides. NCBI lineage: Eukaryota > Metazoa > Arthropoda > Insecta > Lepidoptera > Noctuidae > Sesamia > Sesamia nonagrioides. Next base: position 58,365 of record JADWQK010000667.1, on the reverse strand, counting down.
AAATTTAAAAGAGTGTCCATGGAGTTTCTTGCCCGTTCTTCTCCATAGGTACCTACTCTTTGGAATGGGCGACTAGCTTCATCTTATTGACTGACCGACCTTCTGACAATTCAAAAGTGCCTGTAACTGGTTAATTTGAAATAAATGATTTGATTTGATTTGGTTCTGTGGATCTCCTCATTTCTGATTCGATCACGCAGAGAAACTCCGATCATAGCTCTTTCCATTGCCTTTGCCATGCCATGTGTACCGTTGGGTCCTCATTATAAGTCACAGTTCTCCTAATATAGGTCAATCGGTAAAAGCGCGTGGGACGCCTTCATGTCACATTTTGTTCGATGAGCCGGAACGTGTGATCGTGGTGATAGAGGTGCCCTAGCACCCCAATCGTGTAACACAACTATTATTCTCAATTTTAATCATATTCCTAATCCATTGCTCTTTAGATTCGAAAAATGTATCTGCTGAACAAAGAACATAACGCAATGAATGTTGTTGAACTGCCGAAATGAAATCCACTGCTATTAATAATGTCTTACGCAGAGTAATAACCCTGCTGGTTTTCATCGGTTAGGTTTCTACAAGTCTTAGTACAAGGTTATCGGTCTTGCCCTTACTATTAGGCAAATAATAACAATAGTATTGTCTAGTTGGCTGTAGTTTGTATTGTCTTTGGTATAATACTGCTTATTGTTTAGTACCAATTTCTAAACCCACTTCTATATCCAACATGACTGATATAATTATCCTTCTTATATCAGAATGAATACTCTAAAATATTAATTTATTAGTTTTTCGCCCGCGGCTCCGCCGGCGTGGAGTTCGGTTATATCACGCTTTTTAGATTTCCTTCGGGAATATTAAGTTTTTCCGGGATAAAAAGTACTCATTATTTACTCCGGACTTCTGACTTTACGTCTGCAAAATTTCAAAGCAATCGGTTTAGTAGTTACGGCGTGAAAGCGGAACAAACAAACAAACTCACTTTCCCATTCATAATAATTAGTAAGGATTTCCGAATTTAAAACTGAAAACATCAGACGTAGTCTTAACCATTTCGTATAAAAAACTCCTGCTAAATTTTGTGAATTTTTAGATAATGTCAACAAAAATGCAAGAGGCATGAGCAGTTCACGGGTTAAACCAATAAAGAGGTTATGATGTTACCTGAACCAAATCCCGTCTACAATACTTTATGGTGAAACCTTCTGGAACTCACGATATTGTCACTATTTCTAAATTATTTTGTTACTACCATGGGTTAGGACAGTTGTAAAATAGACCGAGAAGATATGTAGTTAATATTGACAAAAACTGTACATGTTAGGTATCGTAAAATTTATTGTTTTTTAGATTGATATGGAAATGCCAACGAACTGTACCTTATTTTTCAGGTAAAGGTGGAAGGACAAGGACTGTAGTGGAAGGGCGTGTCAGACTTTTACCGACTGAAACCCGTTCCTACACATGCCTGTACGCCAGGGCCACGGTATCTCCTTCGAACAACTGGCAGGAACGAACTGCACCCTTATTGCGCACGGTACTACAATTTACTTACGAAAAATAAAACTACCATGTTATACATTTATAATATATGTATCACTTTTGAGAAGAATAGACCGCACCTTAAGAGTGAACTCTAGTGCCGAGGAATTGGGTAAATAGGTATTTGAAGAAACTATTGCCGTGGCGCCGCTTCTAACCCCTTCCCGTAAAGTTCGAAAGGGATAGTTGCAGCTCAGTTTGATTTTACCTACAAAAAAGTTGACCAAAAGACGTTTCGTATTCCGCTGTTTTCTTTTTCAAAACACGACTGATCTCAATAATTTTTAAATCAAAATTTAGAAGAAAGTTTTACCTATGCTTCTATTATTTTCTTTTTTTCAAAAACTTATCACGTTTGTCTAATAGTCGTCTGAACATCGCGATAAAAATGAGTTATTTTTCGGGTTTTTGTAGTATCATATTTCTTTTATTAATTAAGTTTCGGAAAAAATCAAATGACAGGGGCACGTATAATCACGGTGTAAAATTGTAGAAAAAATAATTGCTCTAAAAGCTCCACGAAGAAAACAGCAGAATACGTTGGTATAGAGAAAGCACCACTAGAGTTCCATCTTAAGGAATGTTGTTGAATTATCAACATGAAACTACTAATAGTGTATTACGTAATTATCCCGCCGAACTAGTATAATATACACTGTGTCTGTCAATAAATTATAGTGTTACAATATTATGATTAAGTTCAACGTATGTAGGTATCTCAGCAAATTACTATTTGCCTTATACAAAACGATCTATCAGACATAATAAGGTTTGGAGCGATTCTTCATTAGGATAGTCAGTCTGTATTAAATATCTTCTTTGTACGTATCGTGTATCCTTCATTCTCAACCCATTTTCTTGATCACCATTTATTGGCTGCCAAATCTCTGTTATTCGAGACACGTAACGTTGATTATCGCGCCCTTATGCCAATTTACTTGAGGCTGTCCCATTAATAATGTATGTAATGTTCCATCATCCCTATTAGGTAGTTTACTCAGAATTTCTTCTGCCTGACCTGTACAAATACAAATTACTTGGGATCAGGGTTTATCTTTGGGTCATTGTTTTCCCCAGTTTTGAATCACTTTTCAATATCATTATCAAACAATCCAGCTATCGTTCGTGTTTCATTTCTCATATTTCCGTTGGTTATACTTTGTTTATGGCAGATTAAATCCCTCAGATGAGGTGATATGATAGAGAAACGGAATTGTCAACATAGCTCACAGAATAAGCAAGCTCAAATGACAATGGGCCGGCCCTAAAAGTCGGAAATACGATGACTATAGTTGTAGACGTATTATTAGTGGAGATCGTGAATCAGCCCTACCAGGCTTTGTACAACAACGGTTTGTGCAGGATGGCTGGTAGCAGCCGCATGAGAGCTGCCTAGAAGTGAGGTTCTTCTACTTCTTCAGCCTATAGAGGTCCACTGCTGGACAAAGGCCTACCCCAAGGCCATCCTTACATATTTTTGTCCATATTCAGCAGTGAAGTGCTGTAAGCTCTTATTGCAACATTTACCTTGCTTATTAAAAAAAATATTATCGTCAATGTAATATGTATACTTGTTACCTGTTTCCACTCTATATTAGCGCGCTCCAGTCGTTCGTTGGCGGCTACCCGCTGCTCGTGCCGGGCCGCAGCTTCGCGCAGAGTGCAGCCGCAGCAGGAGCACCGTGGGCATGTGTTGATGCAGCCCGACTCGGCGACCGCGTTGGCAGCAGGCGGAGGGCCGTTGCTGGGTACAGTTGCCATGTTTGCTGCTGCTCCACCTGAACAATACATAACAGTTAACAATTTAACAATGCTTTCAGGATGCTGTTACGTCTGGGATGCTTCTGTAGTGCGTCAACAATGTTAACTGTGTCGCGCACAGGCGTATTTGTTGCCACTTAGCGCAAATTGCCAGCCTCACTGCTAAGCAGATTGCGTGGGAGCCGTTCAATAACCTAGAAATAATAAGCAGTAAGTAAGCTAGATAGCCCTCTGGCGTGGAGCCTCGTCTAGAAGACTAAACTAGGTCTTTCTTAGTTATTAAGCAATAATAGTTTTTAAGGTACATAAACAATATGAATGCTAATAGAATGGATCTATGTTTATCTGAATTAAATTAAATATAATAACTCCGTCATTCTGGTTTCTTTGTAACAGGATAGAAACACCAAAATAAAACGTTCCTAATGCTTAAAAAATGTTGATTTGTGCTGTGCATTTTTTGTCTAAAGTGGAAAATATGTCTTACAAAAACCTAAAATATTGCATTAAAAAAGAAATAAAATATATCTATTCTGATAGGCAACGTCAAATAAAGACAGGGAAAATATTTCCTTTTCTAGATTCCTTCCTTAGAAGTTAGTTAGCGGAGACGTCCCTCGTATACCTACTAATATAACTTAGGCGAGAAATGTTTCCCGAGTCCATGATGAAAGGATTACAAAGGATAGTAGACAGAGATTAGTCAAGTTTTGAGAAAGTTCTGAATATGTCATGCTATATTTATCATATAGTGTTGAACTAAATTTAGAGATTGGTAGCAAATAATGAAGTTACTGTTAGATAATATTAGTAGAACTTAAATAATATTAGCTTCCCTTATCATAGTTACTTCGTTTTCTGCTTTTTTAAATTTTTATTCGGTTCCCAAGAGTCATAGCGTCCAAAATAGTATTTTTCAAATCCAATTAGTTGTTCCATAATAAAGCGAAGAGCTTTCAATCAAGCTTAGTTAATTTTTTTATTAGTACCTTAGGTATAAATTGTTTTTTCAAATGACTTTTTCAACATAAAGGCCAAGGTTGAAAAAGCTGAAACGTTTTAAAACCAATTCAATATTGGAAACTTAAATGGAATTGTACCTTCCGACTGTATTTCTGTCATAGCGGCAAATATCAACTTTTAATTATTATTATTTTATATTATAACTGACAACAAGCACTAGGCTTGACCGCAATCCCGCCTCATGGTAAGCAGTGATGCAATCGTTGATGGTAGATCGCGCTAGTTTATTAAAAGACACGTAAATTATAGTCATACGGAAAGGCCGCCGCAGGTAAAGTATTCCAGTCCCTTGATGTACGCGGTATATAACACTTCGTCCAGATCGTAGTTACGATGGTTCGTCCGATGATGGAACGGAGATGGAGGAATAGGGTAGTTGACTAAAAAAAACGAATTAGTCCGTCAGTCAGATTTCAAGATTTATTTTAGAACAAAAAATGAAGACGATACAGTACGTTTAAAACTCGTGTGACGTACCTTATTACTACACTTTTTAGCAACGAGTGTCGTCACCAGCTCCCACTCCTGATCTTTGATGCCTTTTATATTTGTCAATGTTTATTGATTTGATGAAACAAAATATACGTATCCATTATTTTTCTATAATCTGAATGACGGACTTAATAGAATCAATTTTTTTACCCAGAAAACATCCCTGTTAAGGCGCTTAACACACGGCACCGCGCTCCGTCGCGGTAGGCGGTGAAGCGGATCTCATGTCGCATCTGTAGATGCTAAACACACATACACCGCCCGACCGCGCGCGGTCGAGCGGTACATACTCTCGCTGCCACCAGTTGACAACCCTCCGCGCAGCCGTCCGCGCGGTGGAGCGGCGCCGTGTATAATCGCTTTACATGGAGCGTTTGCTGTCTTGAGAACAGTTGTCGCTCAGTGGTATAACACGCGACTTACAACTTCTAGGTTGTAGGTTCGAACCGCATCAGGTGCTTTACTTTGTGTAAATTATGTCATCACCGCTGGTCTCAAAACGGTGAAGGAAAACATCGTGAGGAAACCGGCATGTCTTAGAGCTAAAAACTTCGAAGACATGTGACATCTACCAACTCGCACTGGGCCAGCGTGGTAGATTACGGCCCACTCCCTCTCACCGAGAGGAGGTCTGTTTCCCAACAGTGGGTACATTATTGGCTGATTATGTATGTTATGTATGACTGCCTCTCTGTCCACCAGAATTAAGGAACTGGGTAATATAAATCCCTTTGATAAGACTTGTTGTCAGAACTTTCGGGCTTCTGATGACACGTGATGAATGTCAAAGATCCAGGAAAACCAGCCGGTCTTAACGTGTTTCCGAGTTAATCACCCATCTACAGACCAGCAGCTGCAAACGTAGCTTAGCCTGCCCGATCGACCTATGTTCCACCATCGGACGACTCGTCGTACTGCAAGTTTCCACCCTTACGTTGTTAACACCACTACGATCCGGACGAAGCGTTTCGCCTTCTCTTTTATACCGCGTACATCGAGGGACTGGTGTTTCCGTCGGACTACAATTTAAGTGTCTTCAAGGCTAGTAGGCTCTTAATAAACTAGCGCGCTTTACCATCAACGATTGCATCACTGCTTACCATCAGGCGGGATTGCAGTCAAGCGCTAGTTTATAACTTATATACAACGTTATTTTTTGTTTATGCGTTACAGTTTGTTCAGACTAAGCAACTGAATCGATTCCAATCGGTTTTCACCATGTTATGTTTTTCCCAAATACATTTAGAGCGAGACCGCAGAGTGGTTACCAAGCGGTTACGATAGATCACAGTTGACGTCCGAGGTCAACGTTATGCGCGCGCTCGCCCGTATGAACCTTTGACCATATTTTTGTTGGGACAACCAAGTAGAATAGCAAGCTCATAACTTGGTGGTTTTTTATGATATCTTTATGAAATTTTGTACATACATTCTTTACTTAAAAATACTGGACACGTGTTTTGGGTTTCGGATAAACAAATAATAATAATAAATTTATTTACTCAAAGAGACAGATACACAATAGGTACATAATGTTGTATAAAAAAATATGGTTTTTGTTTCTTAGCCACAAGTCCCTTTTCATAAGTCATAATAAGTACACAGGTGTGTGCACATTAACTATATAATAATAACTTGTGGGATACACTGTGTGGTGCAATGGCTTAGCGATCGACTTCTGAGCTGCTTGTCGCGGTAAAATTCCCGCTCGGAACAACCATTTGTATGGCGTACAGGCAGTTGTTCCGGGTCTGGCTGTTTGTGTACAGGTGACAGCATATCAAGCTACTACAATTTGTCAGATTTCTTTATTCAATTTATCTCTAAATAATTAAGGCTCAAGGTTGGTTGGGAAATCTGCCCGGCTTGGGTAGAGCACCGCCCTGGTCCCTGGGACCCTGGTCTAAGTCATGGTCCAGAGCGAGAGTGTATGGCAGGCCGTCACCTCCTTCTGCGAAGCAGTGATGCTGGCAAAGAAAGAGGTGGAGTGCGTGAGGCAGCGGGACTCCCAGCGCCCTCACGCCACTAGCCGCCGCAGGAGCAACCCTGGTCGGGAGACGACACCGAAGTCCCAGCCACCATAGGCGCGGGCCTGCGGGCGGTGAGAAATGGGCAGATCGCTGCCCGGTAAGGACCAGGCCCGGGTCGACGGTGCGTCGTGTTTCACGCGCGCCTCATAGAGATGTCAGCACATCGTGACGGGGTTCACGAAGACCGATGCCTCCTGGGTCAGGGTTGCGGGTTGGTGAAGAAACACGGGTGGGCTTTATTCAGTTAAAGTCTGACACACCCTTCCGCTCCACCCAGAGCGGGAGAAGTCATTTGATGATTTCCCATACCAACAAAAAAAAAAAGGTTGGTTGGGAATATTTGACAGTTGCGGGTAGCTTGAACTGCTGTCATCCGTAAATACATAATATGTAAGTTTAAGGTCCGAATTACAGAACCTCACTGAAAACTCAAGCTTTACTTAAATGTCGTTTAAAGCTATTTGATTGGTAGAAACTAGTTATAAGTAATGCTTAGATCTTGAGTAAGGTTCTATAATACAGTTCTAAATATTTGTAAACGTTCTCCTATACAATAGTAATTCCTAGTATGGGCCAACTTTTTTTTTTTTTTTTGGTTTAATGGTATAGGTTATATGTCAACAAAAAACTGTATCCTTCCCATCTTCCAGTGTCGATGGGTGGGCGTTTTGGGGGACGGTCTTATGCAATGTTGACGTTCAAAAAGTGCTGATGTTCAGCCTAATTTGAATAAATGACTTTTGATAATAGCCATAATAGCGTGTAAGTATCATATGAAGCATATTTACGCCATACAATTCACAAACGAGTATCCTCACTAGAAATTTACTGAATAAATAACACGAATCTCGAACATCTACTGGTTACTGGGAAGGTGGATGGACGACCTTCTAGAGGTCGCAGTACAATAAGGTGGACTAACCAAATTCGTTCATCTCTGGACACCGGCCTGCATGATGCTATACTCGCGGCCAGGGATCGTAACAGATGGCGAACTATTATAAAGCAGAAATAATTCTACAGGGATATCACGACCCTCAGTAATGAGGAGTACGAATAACACGAAAACTGCAAAAATGTATATGAATATCTAGTTCATTGACTCCCTAAGGTATTAATATATAGTATGATGAAAATTGGTCCTAAATACCTTTATATCTTCAAAAAAAGATATTATTCCCAGCAGATATAAGGATTCGTAATTCCCACAAGAACGATGTAGGTAATATTATTTGCAAGAACACGCTTTCATATACGAGAAATATTGAAAATGTATGTAGCTGCGACGGTAACACATACAGGACAATTTTAATTGGTGCATATTATTCACGAATTTCGCCTTTATGTGTATATTTCATGATATGCATTAAGACCAAATTCCATTGACTCGGTTTCGCTTTTATTTCTACATTCAGTGAACACAAAATTATTTATTGTGTTTAAATTTCAACATTAATGTTCTAAAAGCCCCGAACTTTGGTAGACAAAGCTCTGAATAGTAATTAATTCTACTAATTTGTAAGAATGCTGACAGTCTCAATCTGTCTAAAAATACAACTAATTTTCTTACAGTTTTTGTCGCCGAGATTAGACTGCGAATAGATTTTGAACGTGTAAAAATACGAGAATTGACCTTCTAATTTGTATAGGAAACTACGACATGTTTTGTAAATTGCATCACAGCTGTATTCAATCACAAAATTGTTCCTCTGACTAAAACACAAAACAAAACGCAATCAAAATAAAAACAGCACAAAAATCATTAACAAGTTATAATACTAATAGAATAAAATGTCCCTTTACATAACATCCTGCACCCTAATATATTTTTAATTTTATGTGATTCCAATTGATTAGTAGTACCTATTGCGTAACGCAATATTAGCATTTTGAAGCATATTGCTAATCCATTACTCCATATATTCAAAAAATGTGTCTGCTCAACAACATAAATAAGGCAATGAATATTGTTGAACTGTCAAAATGAAACCCATTGCTACTGATAGTGTGTTACGCAATTACCCTGTATGAACACGTTTAGCTATATGTTCAGACTAGATTACGTTCTACTATCTCAGAAATCCCTTAACACGTGAGAATATTAAATTTTAAAGAAGGAAGCATAATCAACAGGCAGATAGGCAGAAATATGTTCGGTGCTTTGCCAAAGGAAATGAATAATTCGTTTTGAAAACTAATGTCACGGGAAGCAGGTGTTTTGAGGAAAACGAATAGGTACGCAAATAAATCAAAACTCGAAACCACATTGACTTAGATTCATGAAAGGAGATGTTTCATTTTGGGCCAACGCTATGTACACTATACAATATGTTAAGAAAACCCTGTCCGAGCCGTGAAGGTATTGTTAGGTATCGATAACTGATTCTACTAATGCCTGCAAAACCTGGCTAAACTTAAAAAAAAATACCCCCTAAAAAATAAATAACTTAAATAAAATAAATAGGTAATTTCATGGCAACACAGGCACAGGTCAGGACCGCAGTTGACCTCATGCTTGTAGGTATAAGGTAGCTTGTCCACATTTATCGACTCTCGAAAGAAACAATGATACTTAGGCAGCTCGAGAAAAGAACTTTTTTTAAGTAGGAAGGTCGTCTGACTCTCCGAATGTATCATTTCATTGGATGAGCACGATGGCTGTGGCGGAGATGTTCCATATTTCGTCGCACGAGATTAGCACGGACATGCACACAAATAAAAATCAATTGGTGTCAAATCCGCGCTGGCCACAGTTGGCCCCTACCAATCCACTGCTCGCCGAACTGATAATGGACAATAATGATAATGTACTCACGTACAGGTCACACACAATACACGAATAGTGTACACCAGCAATGTTTACGCGCAACTAATAATTTAAAGTAAAAATTATTTTTATTTTATAAAAATAGGTAGCAGCCGCGTAGGTACGGCTGGCCAGGCGGCATGCTTTGATAAAGATGTGTAAGTAATCAAAATATTGTTTTTTTTATCGATTGATACTCGTCTATTTTTGGTATCGATTTAGTATTGTAGTTTCTCATTCTTATTCTCGATTCAACATCGCATGGAATTGTTTAGAACTTTTACAAAACTCAAATTAGCGAGGTACACTGCTGTAAATGAAAATCATGCTAATGTTTTAATTTTAGTTTCTGTCTTAATATCGATGATATTGACTGATAAAATATTTGTAAAACTTTATTAAAATTGTGTTTCATAAGTCTTTCTCGTTTCTGTTTATTAATACTTGTGTTATAATAATGTTATTAGTAATTTACCGATAAACAAACAAAAGTACTTTACCATTGGGTAATCTGTGTTTTTACAACAAATCCTTCAACCAGATACAAGTTTCGATTAATAGCGATAAAAAAACGTTATTACGCAAAAAATAGTACATCCCTAGTTTCACCTACATTTTTCTTTGAGGAGACCGACAAACTCGCTGCGCGCCGGCATCACAAAGGGACCGCCAAATATTGAACATAAATTTTATATCCAACAATAAATCAAACGATGATACCGCCGAAAATGGTGTTGTCACATTTTAAAAATTTACCTAATTTTGGGGAAGTTCGCGGGAAAAAAAGATAATTTCAAAATTCTCTAGTATTGGTACCTACTATGATGATTATGTAAAATTTCATATTTTATTTGGCCATGTGTAACCTAACCTAACCTTTATTATCCTTACGGGTCGGACAGGGTTTTCTTAACATATTGTATAGATATAGAAAAAGGAAAATATTAATAGATTTTAATAAAAATATAATAAATTAATTTGAATTAAAGTAAAAGTGCAATTTATTTAGTGAGATAACTCCTTTTTAATGTAGCAATTATGACGTTTGTTTGACGACTTTGTCAGTTCTATACGGTTATATCTCTATATGATTGGTATTTTATAGTTCTATATGGTTGTGTTTCGGAGCTTTTAGTGATTGTTTTTGTTTTACGACTCTGTTGACTATGCTGCTATGTTGTTGTTTATGCCTCTTAACACCAATAAAACTAATCTACCTGCACTAACAGGTAACAAAAGATATGCTGCCATTTGTTCGGAATTCATATTTTTTTACAGTAATATGGCAGATAATATAAATACGGTAGCCTTAGTTAAATAAACATGTCAATCAAATGTCACTTTCAAAATCTTGTTTCGCTTATCTTATTACTCCTTGACCGAGTTGAGTGTACACAAAAATTAAGCCAAAATATAGGAAACTAGCTTTGGCCGCGACTCCGACCGCGTTTTGATATAAAATAAGCGCCTGTTAAAATAATGGGAGCAATATGTACGTCCGCGTTTGCCCCCATTTTAGCAATTTTTTTTGTTACTGCTCTGCTCCTATTGGTCATAGCGGGACGTTATATAGCCTATGTCCTTTCTCAGACTCTAGACTATCTGTGTACCAAATTTCATTATAATCGTTTCAGTAGTTTTGGCGTGACAGCCGGACAGACAGACAGATAGAGAAACTTTCGCATTTATAATATTAGTCATCATCATCATCCCAGCGTTAATCCCAGTCGCATCCGAAGCCTTTTGCAGCTTTGGAGTCTGGGGTCCGCTTTTACCAGTCCAACTGCTGATATGGCTAAACTTCGACATTTTCCGTGAAGCGACTGCCGTCTGACCTCCACAACCCGAAGGCGACATCGAAGCATTGCAGTTAGACCAATTGTTGGACTGTTTTAGGGCTCCAACAACCCGTAACGACTGCCTCTAGATGTTCGTATGACAACCGGGACCAACGGCTTAACGTGCTTTCTGAGGCACGACCAGACCAGTGCAAATATTCATATTCATGCATACAAATACTTGCACTGTGCGGGGATCGGACCCGCGCCACCTTGCGCAGCGGCCAGGTCTGCTACCGCTACGCCACGGAGGCTGTCCGCATTTATAATATTAGTATGGATGGATTAACATAAAAAACAGTTAACTATCGTGTCGTATGCACAATATATATCCTGTATTTACATTAAGTGTACATAGTGCTGGCCCAGGCTCCATACATTTCTGAAACATCTCCTTTAGCATCACATCGTATATAGAATATCGTATATGTACGAAAACCGTTAATGTGTAGTTTTATAAACTTTTGGTGCTAAAAACTTCTGGTTTCCTTGCGATGAATTTCTTCACCGTTTGAAAGCAATCAAATTGTTTAGGCAAAGCAAAGCGCCTGCTTCGGTAGGCGTCACTAACAGGGCCATTCTAGCTGTATGATAATTAAATGTGTTAAATGACTCTAAAAGTGAGAAATAATCATGATGATCCCTGAGTTTGTTTCGGCTTTTCTTCTCAGAGGTAGTCAGTTAGGAAATGCCGGCTCCAGCTAGTTAAAAAAGAATATGACCTGTAAAAGTGATCAGTGATCTTGTTTGCATAATAAACAATTTCATTTCATTTAATTTCACTAGATTTTGAAAGTTTTAAAGTACTGGAGTTAGCCTTCTGTTTGAAATACAATAGTAATACAATATTTTAAACGATGCAGTATTTATGTGGCAACCAATGTGTGTATTTGCTCCAGTGGGACGTTTTCCTGCATTTCTAAATATAATTTCTCAATAGAAACATCACAAATCTCAATAAATTAAGTCTAAATCTTTTTCAAAAAGTCGTATAATCTAAGCAAGTATTCATTAGTAAGGAAATCATCTTTTCAATCGGTAGATATACTTACTGAACCATGTCAAAAAGGCTAATTTAGATGGTAAACTGCTTCTGGTCCAAAATGGATAACAATTTTGGTGACAGGCGGGATTTATCGTTCCCTAAATAAGTAAAATAAATAACAAAAAAATACGTTCTAGTTAAAATTACTGATTAGTATCTGCTTTCATAATAGCTTGCGTAGACGAGGGATTTTCGTCCGCGGACTTTTTTCTCCGCTAAAATAAATCGCTTACAACTGTATCGAGTAACGCAAAGGAGGGATTAAAAGTACCACGTACAAAAAGTCCCCCAAATAACCGAGGAGAAACAGAGAGCGGACCGGACAAAAGTACGGGGGAGTCCCTGAATAAAATGGAACTCGTGTGGCTCGGCGAAACAACGCACAATGCGGACTTCAGTCCGCGTAGTGTGCTCGATAGTGACGTTCGTATGCACGACAAATGACCGCACACCGTGTGCGTTGAGTTCACGGTAAATCCGCGGTGGACTTTTTATTCGCGGAGCGTACTTTTTTCTCTGCCGCGGAGAAATCTCCGTCGCCTGCGCAGGCCCTAAGGTTTATATTCTTACCGAGATGGTTGTGGTTGTGCCGTGCGAAGCGTGGTGAGGCGGGCGTGATCGGGGCCCCGTCGCATCGTACCTCCGCCTTGAGGCGAGACCCTGTGCGGGGGTTCACCTGCACCCCGGTCGATGTCATCGTACCGCCGTCACCCTGGTAGACAAACTAGTAATAATGTGGCATTAAGAACCGTAGTGTCTAGGTATAACTACATAAGAACTAACGAAACTCTTACGCAGGTAACAAGAGAGTGAGAGTCTCGTTTTAAATTAGATGTCATCGGAGAGCTATAATCTCTGGTGGTGATCTCAAGGCCGTTCAAGACTGTGATGAGCCGGGCAAAGGATATTTATTACGATAAAGTAAGACTGACATATCAGTGACAAAAAACTGAACTGAAAAGTTTTCTGAGAGGCCAAACTTTTTTTAAACTCGAATGTTCATTCGCCTAGTCGACTCTAGCCAATATATGAAGGTTGGCCATGGCGTATAAACTCGTTGATGACGACGATTGACGTTGATGAAATGACGTTCTCTTTAAAGTTTATATAGGAAAATGGCTGCATCTGAATGAAATACTATCATCATCATCATTATTTCAGCCGAAAGACGTCCACTGCTAGACATAGGCCTCCCCCAAAGTTCTCCACGACGACCGGTCCTGCACCTCCCGCATCCAGCGGTTTCCTACGACCTCCACCGTCGGTCGTCGGTCCACCTTGTCGGGAGCCTACCCACGTTGCGTCTTCCGGTGCGTGGTCGCCACTCGAGAATCCGTCGGCCCTTTCGGGTATCGGTCCTACGGGCAATGTGCCCGGCCCACTGCTACTTTAGTGTTGCAATTTTTCGGGCTATGTCGGTTACTCTCGTTCTTCTGCGGATCTCCTCTAATACTATACTAATTTATTATTCAAATATTCAATTAGTCTGCCATTGATAAAATAACAGGAAGTCCTGTCCAAAACTGCATTGCGGAATTATGTGGGCTACTCCAGTATTGGTATGGTAACCAAGTTAATCATGTGAAATGGGACGATACGGTCTCTGAGCCGTACAGGTTGGAGTGTGGGGTCAGACAGGGTGGCCTGACGTCTCCCAGACTCTTCAGCCTCTACGTGGATGACCTGCTGGTTGCACTCGGCAGCATGCGTGTCGGATGCAGTGTTGATGGGGTTACAATAAACAACATCAGCTATGCAGATGACATGGTGCTGCTGGGTCCGTCGGCGGGAACAATCACAGAGCTGCTTAAAACGTGCGTGGCCTACGCTGCTGCGCATGGGTTAATTTATTATGTAAAAAAATGTGAGTACATGGTCTTTGAGGTCGGCGGGAAATGCCGTGGAGAAGGACCGGAGCTACTGCTGAACGGGTCATCAATTAGTAGGGTGACAACTTTTAAATACCTAGGGCATCTTCTTACCGCTGATCTCAAGGACGATGCAGGTATTGAAAGGGAGCGCAGGGCCCTAGCGGTCCGGAGTAATATGTTGTCCCGTAGATTTACCCGATGTACAGACCAAGTAAAAATAACACTGTTCAAGGCTTATTGTCAAAGTCTGTACACGAGCAGTATGTGGGTCAATTGTACTAAAAGATCGCTGGACGTCCTGCGTGTCCAATATAATATTGCTTTTAGGATGTTGTTGAGACTACCTCGTTACTGTAGTGCGTCGGAAATGTTTGCGCAAGCCCGTACCGACGGTTTTTATGCAGTCATATGCAAAAAGACCGCGTCGTTCCTGAGAAGAGTGAGGGACAGTCGGAACAGCATCCTGAAAACTGTAGCTGAGAGCTTTGGCTCTCCAATAATTAAAAAAATTGTGCACACTTTAATAATTTAGTAATTATTAAAGTGTGCACAATTTTTTCATTTATTTATTATTATTAAAACTTTATAAAAGGACAGAGATTTATGTACGCAATAAAACATCTCTCAATTCGAAAATCTTCGATTTGTTTCTTATTCAAACTTGAACAGCTTTTGACGGAAGCAACAACGTTGCCAAATGCAAAAAAATGACATAGCATTGTGGTTTTTGGTGGTACCTATAGAAGTGAGTAATATCTGTTTGGTTTTGAATTTCCATTAACAAATTGTCCAAACAAAGTTGATGCATACTATGTGGTCAATCTATTATTATTTACTAGCATTTGGCTATTAAACATACCTACGCCGCTGGAGAGTTCAAAATCAATGTATACTGCGTCCATAGTAACAGTTTGATTGCTTTATATTGGCAGCATCATTCTGAGACTATTATGTATAATTCTGACTTTTATCTCTTAGTATAGATGTATAATCCAAAAAAGGCTTTTTTTTATAAATTATAAACTAGCGCTTGACCGCAATCCCGCCTGATGGTAAGCAGTGGCGCAATCGTTGATGGTAAAGCGCACTAGTTTATTAAGAGCTTATTCACTCTAACCTTGAAGACACTCAAATTGTAGTCCGACGGAAACACCGCCGCTGGCAAATTGTTCCAGTCCCGCGATGTACGCGGTATAAAGGAGGAGGCGAAACGCTTCGTCCGGATCGTAGTGGTATAACAACGTAAGGGTGGAAACTAGCCGTACGACGGGTCGTCCGATGGTGGAACGGAGACGGGGGAATTAAATCATGCAATTCCCTCGCACACACCCCAAAATGCATCCTATAGAACACCGAAAGGCTGGCTACTCTACGCCTATGCTCTAGGCTTTTGAGACCATCTCGAGTTAAATCAGAGTCACCAATCAGCCTCTTAGCACGCCTCTCCACAAAATCCAGAGTGACCAGGTGACACTTAGCAGCACCAGCCCAAATGTGGCTGCAGTACTCCACACACGAACGGACCTGTGCTTTGTACAACATTAAGAAGAAGCTGCCCAGGTGTGAAGTACTGCCGGACCTTTGCGATAACGCCAAGTTTCCTGGCAGCCACCTTGGCCTTGGACTCAATGAACCGCCCAAAGTTAAGGTTCGAGGAAATTTCAACTCCCAAAAGCTAAAGGCGGTCGGTACACTCCAAGGACACATTTCGAAAAGTAGGAGCCAAGGCGAACGGGCTCCTTTTGGCGGTGAAAAGACACGCCTGTGTTTTGGCGGCAGATTGCAGCAGAGAGAGCAGATTTGGATAAAATTCAGCTGATAGGTAGTTTATAACCTGATTAAACACATAGACTACTTTTTCTCCCAGAAGTAGGTTCACGTGGGAGGATTTCCAAACCCCAGCGGGCAAAGGCAATAAGTAATATATTGCCATGACTGTTACTCCACGTATTCTTTTTCTAAACCGTTTTACATACCTAATTCATATTTTAGAATTTCATACAAACACGAATATTTTCAAAGTTAGCTAGTACCTAATTTTAACAACAAATCAGCTTTGACACTCAGCTTATGAAAAACTTTTAATGGTTACGAGTTCGAGACTTCAAATTAGAAAATCAAAGTCCCAAGGCCTATCGGAGTTTTTCATAAATCGAGTTTGGAAGTTATTTCCATATTTCGATACAGACAGATTCGTAAATTAAATGTACCTATATTTCTTAATGGTAAGGACTACTTCGGAGTTTTAAAGAACAGAATTGAAAATATTTTTTTACTGAGGACAGAACAACCTTTAGTCGATGAAGGTCGACCTGTCTCTAGTACTAACTTATGAATGAACTTTTTTTTATACCTAAATCATCAACTAGTGCTTGACCGCAATCCCGCCTGATGGTAAGCAGTGATGCAATCGTTGATGGTAAAGCGCGCTAGTTTATTAAGAGCCTATTCACTCTAGCCTTGAAGATAGTTAAATTGTCGGCCGACGGAAACACCGCCGCTGACAAATTGTTCCAGTCCCTCGATGTACGCAGTATAAAAGATGAAAGGAAACGCTTCGTTGGGATCGCTGCTCTCGCGCAACGATTACGAACGAGGGCGCCTATAGTTCTCAAGTATCTCGGGCTGCAGTTGGTGCCTTACAGCCCTTGACTACTAATCTACTATTTACTTACATGGCTCAACAATGGTGGGTTTAGTGTTAGTTATTTATTTATCTACATGAAATCTGGAGTATCGTTCCAACAACTCCGTATCCAACAATTTTCTCCAACAATGGAAGAGCATCGTTAACAGAGATGAAAGTTGTAGTAGTTTATATAGAAGACTAGCTTTCCGCCCGCGGCTTCGCCCGCGTGGAGTTCGGTTATATCGCGCTTTTTAGATTTCCCTCGGGATCATAAAATTTTTCCGGGATAAAAAGTAGCCTATGTTCTTTCTCAGGGTCTAAAGATTGTCTGTGCCAAATTTCATCAAAATCGGTTGAGAGGTTTAAGCGGGAAAGCGTAACAGACAGACAGACAGACAGAGTTACTTTCGCATTTATAATATTAGTATGGATATCCACACACTGTAACCAACATATCTTAAGTTGCAATGGTCCGGGCATATTCCTCGCAGAAGAGATGGGCAATGGGGCCGAAAGGTTCTGTAGTTGCGATCGCGTACCGGATGACGTACACCTCACTCCCCCCCCCTGACCCGAGGAGGCCCACGGTGGTCCTCACTCCCCCCCTGACCCGAGGAGGCCCACGGTGGTGGGCCAGCACCAATCGGGGGTTGCGGAAGCAGTATTAGTTCTCGCAGCCCCCGGTGTAGGTGTGAGACGGAACAACCGGGTGGTTTTTAGTCAGTAAGAGTCTGACAGACCCCGTCGCCCGCCCCAGGGCGGCGGAAATCCATGAGGATTTTCCACCCGGAAAAAAAAATAATAAAAGGATTGCCAGAAGACGAACCGATGACCTTGTGAAGTCCGTAAGAACCCGATGGGTAAGAGAAGCACAAAAAAATCTCGCTCCGTTCTGTCGACGATGTAAGTCTTCGCCCTATGTCCAGCAGTGGACATCTTCCAGATGAAATGATGATGATGAATGCTCTAAATAAGTACCAAGCAACGAAAACTTTACCAAAAAATCGTAATATTGTAGTTATGTCCCCAAAAGTAATGTTAGCTACATAGTTAATTACATCGCTAAGCCATCTAAAGCAAGCCCAGTGGGAGACCGTGATGACTGAAATGTGTGTGTACATACAAGCGAACAATTACGTTACGCTTATTCCCCTGGGGTATCAATAAAATGAGATTTTTCTGGCAAAATCAGTATTAACATGGAGTATTGGATTCCTTAACTAGTAAATCTTTCATATGGAATCCGATATTAAACTATTTGGAATTCTTTAGAGGAGCACCTGCACTTGAAGACATTCATGCAAACTACTACAAATACTTAAACATTTAAGTTATGTTATTAGCTAAACCTTTTTTTTTTTAATAATTTAATTACGTGCAAACAATGTCGCTCTTTTATTTTCTTTCGTCAAACTATGTATACTAATTATATCACACTTTTGCATGAAATAAAAGGCTTATAATAATAAGCCTTCCATAATAATACAATAGTATAACTGATGTATATATATATATATATATATATATGTGTATGTATGACTGATAGTATAACTGGTGATGATAAACTGTTGATGTCCGACTGGTAACAAATTGGTAAGAATCCAATACTTTTTTCAATTTTTATTATAACGGCATTCGTGTATTGATTGCCGTGATAACATTCATCCGTATTTCATACATACATTTACATCTTTCAATCAATTAGTTCCGGTCTCAATTTAAGGTTTATTTATCTTCACTCTTCTTGCTCAAAAATACCGTTAATGTAGCATACCAAAGCGAGGAACAAAATTGCATTTAAAAAAAAAAGAAAGAATTCCTCTAGAGGAATTTAGGCTAAAAAGTTTATTTTTTGTAATTTAATTTTTAGCTGTTACCTTAAAGCTTACAAAAATGAAAAGTATTTATTCAGAATTATAATATTCATGAATAAAGACTCGACGTTTTGCTGTTTCATAAAAAAGAAGGATATTTATTTTTGAAAATGGAAATGCTTGCATTGCGTTGCGACATGAGGGTAGGTACTATGACGTATTAGAACCATCATGGTTTCAGTTTCAGACAGAGATGGATATATAAAGGATGAATAGCACTATCCCTTTTTCACAATGGTTTGATGATGGTTTTAAGACGTCGTAGTAGTTCCTCAAAAGGTGCTCCCACCTATGTTAGAGTCAGTCTAACCAGATGCAGCTAATTACCAGTATTTTATATGGAGCGACTGCCTATTAGAACTTCACAACCCAGTTACTGGGTAATACAATACCCCTTGGAAAGACGGTTTGTCAGACTTTCAGACTTCTGATTATCAGTGACGGCCGGATGGCAGTACGGCTGTTATTTATCCAAGAGAAATAAAAAAAAAAAAATTGGCGCGAAATCTTTACTAATATTCTTTTATTGCAAATTTTATGTTATTACCAATCTTCTTTTTTAATATTGTATTGTATTACAAAAAAAACCTATTACAACTCAGTTTTTATTTACCTCAAAAACCCCGGGATTAAAACTAACTCTTACATAATGGGTCATTTTAGCCCCTTGTATAACAATTTAGAATTCCCCCAATGAGTTTCAAAGAATTGTTTGGTGAGGAGAGAGTTCTTCTAAATTGTATTTTTATTTCACTAACAATACACGTGTACACCACACACACTTCTCATGTTGAAAATAACACCAATAAATTGTACCAAACTAGATATCAAACATAACAATAGGCCTACTTCACGCAAAGCTAAAACTATTCCTCAAAGAGCAATTGTTACCAACAAAATGGTATTTTTACTTGGTATTTTGGTCCCTCGGTAGCGTTTACGACAGTGATACAAAACATAGGTGAATTGAGTGCTTTGTCAAAAAAGTCGAAGTCTAATACAACCCCCGGGGATTAAAATAGACAAACTATGTTTCAGTACACTTTTGTACCTATACTTAAGGGAACATCAGGAATTACATTATTCCTGTGTTGTTACAATTTTTATAGATAAGTTTCTAGGACAACCGAATATCTCTCATTTCTCCCTGTTCTAAATAATTTTGTTCAAAAACAACGCCAGTAACCGATTTATTGGCTAACTCAACACCCCTTGATAAGATTTCTTATTCAGACTTTCGGACTTCAGATTAATCGGGACAACTGTCGAACATCTAGAAATGACAGCCGGAATCGTGCTTTCCGTGACACGGAGACAAGTGTATTCATTATTTTACCATTTATACAACATTATTAACTGTCTTGTTTATGCGAAACCCGAAACACGTGTCCAGTATTTTTAAGTAAAGAATCTATGTACAAAATTTCAAAAAGATATCATGAAAAACCATAAAGTTATGAGCTTTTCATCCTACTTGGTTGTCCTAACAAAAATATGGTCCACGCTCCGTTTGTACGGGCGAGCCGAGTGCATTGACCTGTGGCGTCAGCTGAGCGCGGGCATGCGCACGCGTAAGCTGCATAGCGCGCTCAGTAACCATATTGTAATAATTTCTAAATGTATCCGCGAAAAAATATAACATGGTGTATATTTATACACCATATTATATTTTTTCGCATAATACATTTGACTCACAAATACTTTCTCATTTTTTTTTGTGTTTTTTAATGGATTGAGTTGTTTATTCTGAACAAACCATATTCAGGTTTCGCATAAACAAAAACTAACGTTGTATACCAAAATGAACTTAACAAAACATAGATTCTTATGGTAATAAATTTTATTCAAAATGACCTCTGCGATTTTGAACACAGGCCTTCAATTTACGCAGCCAATCGTCTATCACAGCACGAAAGAGGTCCATGTCAATAACGGCGGCTGCCTTAATCAAGGATGCCTTGAGTGACTACAAATCAGGATGAGTTTTGAGCAGGCCTTTTGCTCCAAGTGTTGCTTTATCTTGTAATCTAATGGGCTCAAATCTGGACTGGAGTCTTCGTGCAGAATAACGTCGATTTTACGCGCCGCCAGTCAGACTTGTGTTCTCTTCTTGTTCTATGAGCTGGCGCCGTATCTTCCTGGAATACCCAGTGCCTATTTTTAAACATGGCATTGACAACTGCATTACTTTTTACACTTTTCTCTCACAAAACTGTACCTCAGTTAAGCCCCAATAAGGAACCCCCAAACATACTACAGCGAGGATGGAAAATGATCTTGACTAAAACTTTGACACTGATTAGCCATTGTTTAGCTTAATAATTAGTTATAACTTTTCTGTCAGCCTTATTTATAAAAATCTCTCTAATTACTGATTAGCCATTGTTTAGCTGATCAATTAGCTCAAGAACAAGCTCAATTATGAAGGTCAGAAAGTCTTTCTCGTGTAAAGAAAATGGATCACTTCTATTTCTGTTTAAACTTTGTTCGAAGCGGACAACTGTCATTAAGTAAGTAATTTTTTTCCATAGTATCCAGGTTTTGTAAAGCTTGTATTTTTATATTAACCCAGCAGAAGTGCAAAATAAATTAAATACAACTGCAGCTCGTCGAAGTACGACTCTTTATGAAATTGACGTTTGTTGGTAAACTTTATACATTTGTACGTCAATTAATGTAATTTTATTATTAATTAGTTGATGTAGAGCGGCTTGGCTATTTTTGTTCGATAAGCACACTGTTAAAACAAAATAGGGTTCTAACTGGTATAGTAAGGTCTTATTGTAGGTTTAAAATCATGAATAACAATTTTTCGGGCAAGAAGCTTCTTGCGGGCGGTGAGCTACCCACTGCTCGTCGCCCGGTAAGGACGAAGCTCGGGTCGACGGCACTTTGTACTTCACGCGCGCCTCAATGAGATGTCAGAATATCGTAACGGGGTAAATGAAGACGGATGCCTGGGTCAGGGTTGCAGGTTGGTTGAAAGAGAAATCCTGGCCCTGGTGTGAATAGGCATAGGCAAGTAAATGAACGAAGACTTTTGAAAAATGAAGACTTTTAGTGACTAAAACCCACCCGGGTTTCTCTTAATGAATTAAGAAATTCTTAGGTAAGAAGGAGGAAAATACAGTAAGTTAGGTAGTTAGGTACCACCTAATTGAAATGAATGTTTTGAGCATTTTATCACAAGCTTTTTGGGAATGTAAATTAGTTAGATACTAATTGTGTTTGATCGCTAACGAGATGGGCGGATGACATTAACAAAATGGCTGACACAGAGATGCAAAAAGCCCAAGATTGAAATAAATGGGCTTCTTAGGCGGAGACCTTCACCCGCGTAGGAGTTCTTGTAAATTAATACAGTACATCACAGTAGCCTTGGCTTCATTAGTTTGTAACTTTTTTTGCACAAAATAAAAGGTTATTTTATTTATATCTATTACTAGCTTTCCGCCCGCGGCTTCGCCCGCGTGTAGTTCGGTTATATCGCGCTTTTTAGATTTCCCTCGGGAATGTCATTTTTTCCAGGATAAAAAGTACCCTATTATTTAATCCGGGCTTCTAACTTTACGTCTGCAAAATTTCAAAGAAATCGGTTCAGTAGCTACAGCGTGAAAGCGGAACAAACAAAAAAACTCACTTTCCCATTTATTATGTGTTTGTTGTACTCAGTTTTGGCTTACCACATGTAGGTACATAAAATAGTCTGCCAAAATGTCTACATTATATTTAATGTTACCGATAGATTGTGCTTCATCATCATCATCATCATCAAACTATTTTTAGGGTTCCGTACCTCAAAAGGAAAAAACGGAACCCTTATAGGATCACTTTGTTGTCCGTCTGTCTGTCTGTCTGTCTGTCAAGACCCTTTATCTCAAGAACGCGTGGACGTATCAAGCTGAAATTTACATGAAATACTCGGGTCTATTGTCCCTTAAAGCTGTGAAAATATCAAACTTCTAATCCAAGCCAATCAAAAGATACAGCCGATTATGTCTATATTTTCAACAAATTTTCGACACTCGCAAAGGAATCAAAACCTACAGGATACTTCCCGTAAACTCAGAATCTTGAAAATTGGCATGAAGCATTGTCATATAATGCAAATATAGGAAAAATTGCGAAAATCACATTTTTTTTTAGTTATATAATATAATAAACATATTTTAATAAAATGGAACTTACTACCTTATTTCTCACGAACGAATAAAGTTATCAAATTGAAATTTATACCAAATACCTAGGTCTATTGTCCCTTTAAGCTGTGAAAATATCAAACTTCTAAGACAAGCCAATCAAAAGATACAGCCGATATGTCGATATTTTCAACAAATTTCCGACACTCGCAAAGGAATCATAACCTACAGGATACTTCCCGTAAACTCAGAATCTTGAAACTTGGCATGAAGGATTTTCATATAATGCAAATATAGGAAAAATTGCGAAAATTTCATTTTTTTAGTTATATAATATAATAAACATATTTTAATAAAATGGAACTTACTACCTTATTTCTCACCAACGAATAAAGTTATCAAACTGAAATTTATACCAAATACCTAGGTCTATTGTCCCTTTAAGCTGTGAAAATATCAAACTTCTAAGCCAAGCCAATCAAAAGATACAGCCGATATGTCGATATTTTCAACAAATTTTCGACACTCGCAAAGGAATCATAACCTACAGGATACTTCCCGTAAACTCAGAATCTTGAAACTTGGCATGAAGGATTTTCATATAATGCAAATATAGGAAAAATTGCGAAAATTTCATTTTTTAGATAAATAATATAATAAACATATTTTAATAAAATGAAACTTACTACCTTATTTCTCACCAACGAATAAAGTTATCAAATTGAAATTTATACCAAATACCTAGGTCTATTGTCCCTTTAAGCTGTGAAAATATCAAACTTCTAAGCCAAGCCAATCAAAAGATACAGCCGATATGTTGATATTTTCAACAAATTTTCGACACTCGCAAAGGAATCAAAACCTACAGGATACTTCCCGTAAACTCAGAATCTTGAAATTTGGCATGAAGGATTGTCATATAATGCAAATATAGGAAAAATTGCGAAAATTACATTTTTTTAGTTATATAATATATTAAACATATTTTAATAAAATGAAACTTA
The DNA here is from genome assembly GCA_017933935.1 of Sesamia nonagrioides. Lineage (NCBI taxonomy): Eukaryota > Metazoa > Arthropoda > Insecta > Lepidoptera > Noctuidae > Sesamia > Sesamia nonagrioides. Next base: position 34,308 of record JADWQK010000667.1, on the reverse strand, counting down.
CTACCTTATTTCTCACGAACTAATAAAGGTATCAAATTGAAATTTATACCAAATACCTAAGTATATTGTCCCTTTAAGCAGTGAAAAAATCAATCTTCTAAGTTAAAGCGATCAAAAGATATAGCAGTTTATACCGACACCTTAGACGAATTTCCGTCACACGCTAGGGAATCAAAACCTACAAGGTACTTCTCGTGAACTCAGAATCTTGATATTCTGCACGAAGCAACGTTATATTATATTACAGACAGATAAAGGAAAAATTGTGAAAATGATAAATTTGAAGTTACATAAAATATTAAAATATTATTTTTGCTTACATGACATATAATATTTTTTTAATAATTATAAACTTACTACCTACCCTTTTTCACATGAACGCGTAGAGATATTAAAGTTGAAATTCATATCAAACACTTCTTAAATCTAATTGCCTCTCAACTGTGAAAAATTCTAAATCAATGCTAGTATTATAAATGCGAAAGTAACTCTGTCTGTCTGTTACGCTTTTCCGCCTAAACCTCTCAACCGAATTTGATGAAGTTTGGCACAGACAATCTTTAGACCCTGAGAAAGAACATAGGCTACGTTTTATCCCGGAAAAATTTGATGTTCCCGAGGGGAATTTAAACAGCGCGATATAACCGAACTCCACGCGGGCGAAGCCGCTGGCGGAAAGCTAGTACGTCATAAATTGTAAACCGCTACGTTTGTACGGCGGAACCCGAAAGTTTCTCTATATCAGTTCCAAGAATTTACCCTAGGGCTAAAAAACATATAAAGGTATTTGATACACCTTTTGTGAAAACTAATCTCGGTTTACAATCCCCAGTTATACGAATGAGTAACGAATACAATAATGCTGTAATAAACACACCCGACCTTGATTTATTCAGCGACAAGCTAGCAGTATTCAAAAAAAAAATCACACTATCCTTGCCAACTTAGTTTTAAATTTTTTTTATATATAGTTTGTTCTATACATTATTATTTTTAATTTAAATTTTTGTGTTTTATATGTTCTTAACTTTGCTTTCTTTATTTGTCACTGTTTGCTTCTCTATAGTCTGTCTTGTTTGTATTAGTCTTAGTGTAGCGTAATATATTTTTCGAGGCAGCAAAATATATAAATCAATGCTATGTACGCCGTAATTGTCATGTACATTAGTTCTTTAGTTATTATGATTACTCTAGCATAAGTTTAATGTATGTGATGTGGCTGTGCTTTTTAAATAATAAAAAAAAACCCTCGGTGTGCGAGTTTTCTCGGTGGTAGGCAACAACATCAGCCGCCGGCATAAGTTACCACCCACCAGACAAAGTCTTGCCGCCAAACGATTCGTCGTGTTCCGGCATGATGTCTGGTGAAGCCGTACGGTGGACGGGTCTGAGCAGTTGTGTTGCTATGTGTGCCGGGTACGATGTGCCTAATGTTGTTGTGTCGGGGGTTTGGTCGTGGAGGGTCTCCAGATCATCCTCTGGCGCAGCATCGTTGGTCGGGTTGTTGGGTTAAACATTGCATCACCTCGCTCAACTGCCGTCTTCCTTCCTATTCACTGAAATTTTTTGAGTGAATAGGCTTAATAAGCTAGTGCGCTTTACCATCAACGATTGCATCACTGCTTACCATCAGGCGGGATTGCAGTCAAGCACTAGTTTACAAGAAATAATAAAAAGTCCGACTCGCATTTGTCCGGTTTTTTTTTTATCGTCCCACTGCTGGACACAAGGCTCCTCTAATACAGAGAAGAACTGAGCGTAATCACCACGCTTGCTCAATGCGGGTTGGCGATTTCAGACTTAAAGTCCAGGTTTCCTCAAGATGTTTTCCTTCACCTTCAGTCATTGGTGTCCAAGATATACTTAGAAAATACATATAACTTAAGAAAAGTTGCATTGGTACTTGCCTGACCTGGAATCGAACCCGCGCAGTCATACTTGAGAGGCTGGTGTTTTAACCACTAGGCCACCACGACTTACTAGACACACGACCCTAGATTGTGCTTGTGGCTAAGTAATTATAGCAGCACTGGTCGATAGACCAGGTAAAATTAGGCTTAGCGCGTTGGGCTGTGGCTTTCAATCGTAGTTAGATTTGAGAGTTGTTACGGTTCATCAGAACCCCGAAAGTCTGAAAACCAGTCTTTCAAAGGGGTGCCGTATTACTCAGTAACTGGATTATTTAAGATGAGATAGGAAGTGGAGTTCAGGTGAAGGTCGCAGGAAGCCGATGGATGCGGGCAGCACAAGACCGGTCATCGTGGAAAGACTTGGGGGAGGCATTTGTCCAGCAGTGGACCTCTATAGGCTGAAGAAGAAGAGGCAGTCGCTCCATGTAGAATACTGGTATTCAGCTAAATCCGGTTACATTTGAAGCCGACCATAACATAGGAAATGATAGGCAAAATGATTGATTTGATGTTGGGGACAGCTTTTGAATAAAACCGGCCAAGTGCTTGTCGGACTCATGCACAAAGGGTTCCGTACCATTGATTTATGAAATTAAAGGATTTAAGTTATTTGTATAAAAGATTACGCGGTAATAAGCGGTTTACGATTTACGAGGTATTAAAAAAAAACTACTAACTAGATCTCGTTGAAAACATTTTTCGTTGGTAGTTTTTATAGTAATCTCCATCATATGTTTTTTTTTTTTAGATTTTGATTTTCTTATTTTAGAAGTTAGAGGGAGGGGGGGACCAACTTTTTTCCACTTTGGAAGCGTCTGTTACGCAAGCTATTCGGTTTAGAAAAAAAATATTTTAGAAACCTCGGTGTTATTTTTGAAGACCTATCCATAGATACCCCACACGTCTGTGTTTGATGAAAAAAAAAATGAGTTTTAGTTCTAAGTATGGGGAGCCCCCAATATTTATTATTATTTTTTTTATTTTTGCGTCAAAATCTTAATGCGGTTGTCAGAATACATCTACCTACCAAGTTTCATCAGTACAGCTCTTATAGTTTCGGAAAAAAATGGCTGTGACATACGGACGGACAGACAGATATGATGAATCTATAAAGGTTCCCTTTTTTGGCATTTGGCTATGGAACCCTAAAAACGGCCTTCTGTATATCAAACCTGAACTCTGGTCCTATTCAATCAAAACGTACCTATGGAAAAAGTTTTCAACAAAAGTTATTTATTAATGGATTGCGTATAAACCCTAAAAAATATATGACTACACCTTTGTGTTCCTTTTTGAAGCTACTAGATTAATTTGACAAACTCAATTTATCAATCAAAAATTCATAATAAATTATTATGAACAAATATTGACTCTGAACTTTGCATAATCACTACCCGTAATCCGGGCACTCAATGATATTATTAATTAATTCATCATAATATTCAATGAACTTCGGGCTTAGGATATCCAATAAACCAGTGCCACTTTGGTATTGAGGTTAAAATAACTTTAATTTATGCTGAACTTACTAAGACGTCTAAAATCCGCGGGAAAAAGGGACAACAGCAGTGCGATTCCGTGCTCTTTTAAAGTCAGCGTGGAGTGAACTGTCATCATCATCATCATCATCTAAGCGTTAATTTCAGTCGCATCCGAAGCTTTTCAGCTTTGGAGTCTGGGGTCCGCTTCACCAGTCTAACTGCTGATTTTAGCTAAACTTCGATAGTTTCCGTGAAACGACTGTCGTCTGACAGCTGACTTCCACAACCGGAAAGCGATATCGAAGCATTGCAATTAGATCCTTGAAATTTTTGAGGGCTTCAAAAACCCGTAACGACTGCCATTACATGTTCGCATAGCAACCGGAACCAACGGCGAGTGACAACATGGAGTGAGCTGTCATTCCATCTAATCATCTCGGTGATAGGCCGTAATATCGGCTGCCAGCAGAAGTTACCACCCACCAGACAAAGTCTTGGCGCCAAGCTTTTCGTCGTGTTCCGGTATGATGTCTGGTGAAGCCGCACGGAGGACAGGTTTGAGCAGTTGTTTTGCGATGTGTACCTGGTACGATGCGCCAAATATTGTGTCGGGAGTTTGGTCGTGGAGGGTTGCTAGATCAATCTCCTTCTGGCGCAGCATCGTTGTCGTATTGTTGGGTTTAACATTGCATCACCTCGCTCAACTACCAAATTCCTTCCTATTCTCTCAGTATTTTTTTTTTTGAGTGATAAGGCTCATAATAAACTAGTGTGCTTTACCATCTACGATTGCATCACTGCTTATCTTCAGGCGAGATTGCGGTTAATCACTAGTTTATAATTATTAAAAAATATGCTGAGGATTGACACTACTGACAACTCACTCTGAACTCAGTTCACCTAGCCTTTCATGATGTCATTTTTACAGAATCAATCGGCAGGACGTTTTTCACTAGAAGATTGCAGTATATTTGAGATATAATAAGAAATGCTGCTGCCTATTTTTAAGTCGGAGTCAGCAAACATGTATCATCTATAAATATAATCATCTGTACATTGCTAAAAATATAATCTGAAAACTTAGGCGAAATGAACGTGAGGTGATTCCTGCTGATGCTAAGAATTAACAATATTGACAACCCATGTCAAATTCACTCCACCTTATGTTGCAGCAGCAGGAATCACCTCACGTTCATTTCGCCTAAGTTTAAAAGCCAACGAAAGTGAATGGCGTCATTCACTTTTTTCATTATCCGTTGGCTTTTGAAAGGATTTCTTAATCATAAAAGTCATCTATACAGCTTTCTTTGTTCATACTATCCTATTGAGTGACTACTTCATATCGTCATGACATTTGAGATCAATTCTTTTCAAGTCGAAGGAGGGAGTCGTATTGTCCATTCTAATAATGAAAATTTTGATAAAGCCATATTAATTCATAAAGCCAGGAATCATGTTTTAATCAACACACAACCTGAAATTAATGAAAAAACATAATTTGAGAGACTACCTACTTTACTGCATCTCCCTTAGGTACATTTATTATTGGTTGTTTGTATTTTCTGTGTACAACATCACAAGTACCTTGGGACTACCTCTCAGTACCTGTCTTTCAGATGAAATGGTGTGTCCCGCTATGCAATGAGATTTAACACCGTCGTTTTCGGGTGTGAAAAGCCTCCGGCGACTCCTTTGAGAATAACAACCGTTTGATATTTACAGACAGTCAATCAACGTGTAGGCAACTATTTTTGGGTTGTTTGTCTCATGCATCACTAGTTGTAAATAAAGGATTTATGGCTCGAGATTTGTAAATGAAGATATTTGTCCTATAACTAATATTTTAATATACACTTTTTGGGATAGGTAAAACAAGTTAAAACTCGCGTCAGGACACTTGACGTGACTGATAATTCGTAAGATGCAGGGGCGCGGTGGAGAGGCAGTAGAATACCCTTTTCTACCGCAAGCAAATGTAGGCCTCGTTACTGTATTTTACTACATAAATGTAGTACTATTGTAGTGAAGAATAAAGCAATTCGTACGATATTATTCCCTAACCATTCCAAAATATTCAAAAATGCACAAGTTAATGTTCAAGGTTCACTTCTGTCGGTAGGCAAGCCCGGAGCTACCCATTGTTTTTGTATTTTAAATCACATTTTGTTACCTCGTACTGGTATTTTTTACTAGTAAGTATTTAGCTGTCCCATTACACTGAAAGCAAACCCTAAGATAGTTGGAAGAAGTACAATAATAAGATTATTTTGTTTTGTTTCACGCTGGTCGATCACTGTCTATATTCTATTGTTTAAAAGCGATTCGCGAATGATGTCTTTTAAAACCATACGGAGGGCGGTTCTGAGCAGTTGTGTTGCGATGTGTGCCAGTTACGATGCGCCAAATCTTATTGTGTAAGGAGTATGGTCGTGGAGGGTCTCCAGATCAATCTGCCTTTGGCGCAGCATCGTTGGTCGTGTTGTTGGGTTTAACATTTCATCACCTCGCTCAACAGCCGTTTTCCTTCCTATTCACTCAGTTTTTTTGAGTGAATCGCCGCTTAATAAACTAGCGCGCTTTATCATCAACGATTGCACACTCTCCATCAGGCGGGATTCCAGTCAAGCACTAGTTTATAATTATGACAAAAACCTTTTATTCACAAAGTGCAAGAGGCTTCGGTACAGTCTAAGACAATGGTGAAGTTGGAAATGTGGGTGTGTGTTAAGTGTTCAACACTACCACTAATTATAAAACCTTATACAAGCGTGTTTAAAATAAACAGCGTCAAATCTCTAGTACCTGAAAACGTACCTCTACTATATGCGTATGCTCGTACCTAATAAGGTAGGCTAACGTTTGTTAGGTTCGTAAACAAGACGCGTCCATCAAATTAGTAATCACCGCATGATTGCTGCGAGGGGGCGCAAGCGTATAAGTTTCTACTGTATATATAGGTTTGTTGCCTTAGAATTTACTCTAAAATCTCGAGTAAGTAAAAATCAATTTTGGGTGAGGCCAAAAAGTTTTAGTGCAAGATCTTGTTTTTTACCTAAAGGGTAAAACTAAAATCGGGACCCTAAGGCACCACTCTTAGTCTATTACAAATTGCACACAGTTGACATTTTCACAGACGTGTTTCTATTACCTCTTTGACTGCAATTACTAAAAACAGAATGAAATACGCACTGTGCTGGGTTTGTCTTATATATACAAATATAGATAGTTTTAATAGTGTTTCCAATCATTGGGTACACCTAGGTATTTGATTTTGGTCTAAAGCCCTTGACCTTTTAGAACTGTGAATGGCTGTGAAAAGTATCAACGCCAGCATCTCAATTTAATACGAATTAAGGGGCACAGGCGTCGATCTGGGACTTTGTTGTTGCCCGTGGGGAAAACGACCAACCAGAATGCGACAAAATGATTCTTAAAGACTTTGCTTCTTTGCTATTTCAGCATCTTATCCCATAACTAGTTACATATAATTACTATCTAATATCGTCGTCCTAAATTGCCAGTCAGTAAGGTTATCAGGTTTCCAGATCTGATTATCAAGATTACTAGACTAGTTCTAAAGCAGCCTTAGATGTCGATGTAGTTAATGAACCATGATGTGAGATGTAGGATCGTAAGCACTATGAGCAAACCCACGTCCTGGCGGCGTGAGCCATCTGTAAACAAGTGTTACCTTTGGAGCGTCGGTGTCAAGGTTGATGAAGAGCAGGCGCGCGAGGCGCTGCAGCACCAGCTCGCGCAGCACCGCCGGCACCGGCTGCCCTCTCACTCCTCTACGAGCAACACCACACGTTCACACATCACTTAATTATTGGCAGAATATTCGACAACGGCTTCACTTGCCATAAATAAAAAAAAGAACAGCACACAAGAATAATTCGACAATACAAACTTAAGACTGAACACGGTCCAATTTAATTGCCTATGGCATACCTACAATAAAATTGATGCAACAAATGGCTTGCATCATCTAAATGGTTTTTAGACAATGCAACTTTTAATGTTGCTTCAAATTAATGACATAAAAAAATTGGACTAGAGAATCTATAGAGTGTTAGTAACATCAAAAAAAAAACAACTTAGTGTAGTGCATAGGCAATTAAATTGCACCGTATAAATGAGTCTTTACACTAACAAATACCGAAACAATCATAGACTTAACTTAAGGTAAACCAAAAAAGATAAGTATGCGCTATAAGTTATATTCATTGATATCAGAACAAAAGTGTTTATATATTAGCACAAAAGTCGAGCTACAGAAGTAAAGCTAGTCATTTTTGTGCTTCTTTCCTATATCTATAACACAATATAATTATAATTGTATTCACCCGTACTACATAATACAACAAACAGTATTAAAAAAAAACAACTGTCGAGACCATATCTTCTCTGTTCAGACATGACGTCTGGTGACATCTTGTTTTTATGAAGAAATGAAGTTTCATAAATTTGTTACCCTTTGATATTGTAATCATAATGTAAATGCATAATGCAAAGATTCAATATCGCGCTGTTACAAACATGAATTACCATAATTCGTGGTTGTAACAACGCTATATTAAATCTTCTCACTACGCGTTTCATATTTCCGAAGATCGACGAAGTTTCTCGAAGCGCATACTTTCTTTTGGATTGAACCTAAACAATGTAAAAAAATAAAAAGTAAAAAGTCACATGCAACTTATATATCGAAATCGGTTATTTTCATATAAAAATGGAATGAGATTTTCAAGACTTCCAAACTCATTTAAAGGGTACAATCTAAACCCAAGAAAAAGTACAAAACTCATCAATATAAATCCGCTTACTATAAAAACACTGCCCTGTCGTAAAATGAATCAAACAAGAGGAAAAAAAAACAAGCATGACCAAAATTCCTTTATTTCCATATGGGCTGACTTCAGAAATAATCAGATATCAACTTTTACCCAATCATGCACATATTTTCATATCTAATTTATTGGTTGAAAAACGAGCTTTGATTAACTCCATTTATTCAATCTGTTATACAAACGCGAATATTATTTCATCACAAAATTCATATTGTGAGCGTTAAATTTGAGCAATTTATTTCGTATCGTACATTGAAATTGCATGACCGTTTGATTAAACATTCTATTAGTAATTAGGGTAATTGGTAATTAGTTATTTAAATAATAGATAATGGTAAATAATGTAATTAAACTCGCCTGTAAGATATGTTGAGCGTGACGACTGAAAGGGACGCTGAAAACGATACTAGGCATGTGCTAACTCCGTAATATAAACCTGAAAAGAAATTAACTGTTAGTTTAAAAATATTAGTAATGAAAGGGACGGGTGCTTCCATCGCTTGACGACATTTATTCGAAGAATAAAATTGAGGTTTGGCAGTTTTTATATCAAAATTTTAAAATCATTCCTCATAGATAAATCAGCTTTAGGTGAAACTACTAATGGTGAAACTACTAATGGTGAAAATACTAATGGTGAAACACAATGGTGCCGATTCCCTTGTTCACAAACTAAACTAAAATTTAGTTTTCTTAACTTCAGTTGAAATTGCTCTTTCTAAATCATTAAGGGATAAATATTGGTTTAGTCCTGTCAAATTAATATACTCCATAGACAGTTTAAACGTGATTATAAACATGGCGACTCCATCCACATAACAGCCGATACGCATCCTGCTGAGTCGCTCGACCAAGTCATTCACATAGAGACTGAAGAGTAAGGGCGACGAAAGACCCCTGTCTCACCCCACACTCCGGCCTGCATGGCTCCGAAAGCTCCCCTACCTATCTCACCAGAGTCTCTTGGTGTAGGTACCAGTATTTAAGGAGAGATGCGAGCTCTGGCGGCAGTATTGTATCTCCTAGATTCTGCCAGAGTAAATCGTAAGAGACTAGGTCTAAAGCCTTGGATAGGTCCAGGAACACCGCGTAGACTGGAGTCTCTCTATCCGTGTAATACCTAACAGCGTGCTGCAAACTACGCATGACCGTTTCCGTTGACAGCCCTGCCCGAAAACCGAACTGGGCATCATGAATTTTGACATGCTTAATAAGACACGAGTTAAGCACGCTGTTAAGTATCTTGGCTATGATGGTAGCTAGTTAAATTGGCCGGTAGTGTGATCTATCCGATATGTCTCCAGTCTTGTTCTTGACTCAATATACGTGAGATGCTGACAATTTTTTTCTAATATCGACTATATCAATACATGTGTTTGACTGTATATGTGTGACTATACCTATATGTGTTTTTATATCTAATCAAGGAAGAGATGCACTGAAATAATAAAAAAATAAATAATAATAATTCAAAAAAAATAAAAAATATTAAATAAAATAATATAATTAAATATAATAAATATTTTAATTTAGTTCGTGAACAAGGATGTCGTCGTCAGTATATAACACTAGCGGCCGCCAGCGACTTCGTTCGCGTGGTTTAGTTGTGCTCAGCTCCTATTGGTCGCAGCGTGATGTTATATAAAATATATAATAATAGATGTTATGCCTAAAGCCTTCCTGGATTAATGGGCTATCCAACGCAAAAAGAATTTTTCAAAACGGACCAGTAGTTCCCGAGATTAGCGCGCACAAACAAACAAACTCTTCAGTTTTATAGATTAGTATTAGTATAGTGGAAGCAATATGTACGTCTGCGTTAGCTCCCGTTTTCGCAACATTTTATGTTACTGCTCTGCTCCTATTGGTCATAGCGGGATGTTATATAGCCTAAAGCCTTCCTGGATTAATAGGCTATCCAACGCAAAAAGAATTTTTTAAATTGGACCAGTCGTTCCTGAGATTAGCGCGCACAAACAAAGAAACAAACTCTTCAGCTAAATATTAGTATAGATAGATAAAACAAAAAAGTCCTAAAAAACAAATAACAATATTGCTGACTTTTTTTTATTTATAAATTCTTTTAATTTTTTTTTTTTACTAAATTCACATTGGTTACTATAAAGTTATTTCTGCACTTTTTGTAACTTTGAATTGTATCATTATTTTTGTATTTGCATGCTGTGTCTATTGCATCATATTGTGCACTATGTTTGTATGTTGCTTGTATTGTATTGTTGTTATTGTGTAACAATTGTAGATAGACCAATAAATAAAATAAAACCTATTGATATCCTTAGCTAATAATATAACAGCTGGTAATATATAGCAGCTAGATTGATACATACTTTCAACTCAAAATAAAATACTCTAAGAATTGATACCATGTTTTAGGTTCCATATATTTCTTAAATTCAAATCATAACAAACGTCTCACCGCACTAACCAGGTCAATAACCTTCCATGTTACTTGTCAATATCACGATAAAGTGATGTGTTTATTTCAATTCCAAAAGTTCAGAATTCTCATAACTTTCAAACATGTATATAAAAACCGTTAGAATATCGTTTGATCTCGTCCAAAGAAAGTGCCCTATAGTTGTATATACCCTTTCGATTACACGTTGTATAAAAATACTTGAAGAAAACCTTGAAGTACCTATCATAACTATATTACATATAAGGTTAAAAATATAAAGCATAAAATTATAGCTGAATAAGAATCCTAATCTAACTACAGATACGAAAGTGAGTTTGTTACGCTAAAATACCTGACGGATTTAGGTAGATGCAATTTGGCACGAAGATAGGTCATGACCTGAGTTAGGGCATAGGCCAACTTTTCATTCTAGATCGTAGAGAAAGTCGCGGTTCACAGTTGACAACCTATATTACTCAGTAGTACAACATACTAGATTGTAAGGTTATAACCATAAGTCGGAATAGGTAGAGTGATTTGTTTCAGCGGGCTGTCGACGCGCCTGCTGAAGGCTGCGGGAGCCCTCTCGTGGCTGATGCCAAACCTGGGGGGGCCCAGCATGCGGTGCCGGCGTCTATACGCCGGCATACTGCGGAGTATGGCCCTTTATGGGGCCCCTATTTGGGCGGACTCCATCAATAGGAGGGAGAACCTCACCGCCCTTCGGACGCCCCAAAGGGCCATCGCCCAGCGGGCATCGCGGGCCTACCGCACGGTGGGCTTCGCAGCGGCGTGCGCTCTGGCGGGCACCCCGCCTTGGGAGCTCGAGGCGTGGGTGCTCGCCAGAGTGTATGAGTGGACGGCGGGGCGCAGGGCGCTGGGCGAGCGTCCGGCCCCAGAAGTGAGGGAAGCCGTCCGTCGGGAGGCGAGGGACGCCATCGTCCAGCATTGGACGCGGGACCTCGCCTCCGCGGTGTTCGGCCGCCGTACCCTCGACGCCGTCGGGCCGGTCCTGAAGGACTGGCTCGACAGGCGTCACGGATTCCTGTCCTTCCGTCTGGTGCAGGTGCTCTCCGGTCACGGCTGCTTGGGCAGGTACCTGCACCGGATAGGACGAGAGGAGACACCGTCGTGCCATGGTTGTGGCGCGGCGGAGGACACGGCGGAACACACCCTCGCGGTGTGCCCGTCGTGGGCCGTGCCGCGCCGCGATCTTGTCGCGGCGGTTGGAGGGGACCTCTCGCTGCCCGCCATCGCCAGAGCGATGGTGGGGAGCGAGGAGGCTTGGGTGGCGATGGCCTCCTTCTGCGAGGTCGTGATGTCGCAGAAGGAGGCCGCGGAGCGCGAGCGGGAGGAGGATCCCCTCGCTCTGGCGCTCCGCAGGCGGCGTAGGGGGAGGAGAAGGCGGGATTTCGCCCGCTTTCTCCCTCCCTGAGGTGAGCGGCGGGCGTGAGGCCGACGCCCGCCTTACATCGCTCATCACGCGGGAGCCACGGCCCGTCCCCAGGAGGGGCAATTGAGGGCCCGCCTTACTAGGCGGGTTTCGCCGGCGGGGGAGAGGTAGCTCAGGCTGCGCTAGTTTCCCACTCCCCCGCCACTATGGCGATGCCGGAGTGTCGTTGTGGGTTTAGTGGGTATTTCCGGCTTCGGCTGGGCGAGTCCCACACACGCATTTCGGGGTATGGTGCGTAAAGGCATTCCCACAGCGTCAAAAAAAAAAAAAAAGGTAGAGTGATTTGTGGTACTGGTATCATAAATGTTCACAGAAAGAATAACGTGGATAAGGCTTTTTCCCGGAATGTAATTCCGGATCTAAGTAAATATTGTTGGTAAGTGTTGGTAGTGATATTATTACTACTCAATTCATTTAAAGGATGGTAACAAAACTAAACTAATTTATTATATATGTACTTGTTGAAAAATAAAAACAATCAAATTCCAATCGAAGCATTAATACATTTCAATATTTTATTTTTAGGCTCTAATGAAGGGTATGTCAAACAAACAGTTTTACGACTTAATATAATTTATACATATTTTTTTTAATAATCAACCAATTGCGTAAATCCGGAGGAACGTCCATATTAATATATATGTTTCAGATCAATGTCCCCAATTCACTCAACCTATTTCGACCTATGGTTATAACACTCATCACTTTCACTAATATCATATAGTCTGTCATACATATATACTATCATACACCACTAAAGTTTCGTCCATTTGACACAACAAAAAACCTTTCAGTAGAGTATAATGTATTGCTTACGCTAGAAATTGCCTTGTCAAAACGAATAATAGCCTGTAGCGACACTACCCTTATTAAGATGTACTTCTACAGGAAACTCCGTTCTATAATTATAGCTGAGTTTCCTGTAGAAGTACTAAGGAAAGCAATTCATAAATAAAACAATAGTGAAAATATACCTAATATTTTCTTTACTTTTTTAATGGTTTCTGCCTGTAACTTTCTTCGCGTGAAGTTCCTGGATTTAATATAAAACATATTCTACAACACTAGAGACCCTAAGTTCACTGTGAGTAAGTTACTATTACTGACTAGGAAACCGCATTAATTCTTTATCTAATCATGCCAATTCCGTGTTCATTTGATGAAGAATTGGCCCAAAGGCTAATTTAGCTTTGCATTAGTGAAAGAAATTTCAGAATCGGATTAGTAGTTACGAAGTTTACCCTAACCCATTCATGCATTTTCGCTATAATTATAATTACTCATTATAATCCATAAATGTATACTCTAATGCCGGGGCTACATTAGCGGGCAAAGAGTCGTGTCGCGTTGGCGCACATAATTTCCGTTGTCGGACATACATGATGTCGATGTCTACATTGGCGGGCGAAGATTCAGAAAGCGGCCTACGGCGAATATTTGTTGTTCATTTGTACGGCCGAGACAATGGAGGAAGCAGTGACTTTGCATTATGTGTCAGTAAATTATTATTTATTACATGTGTACAAAACAAACAAACCAAAAACAACGAAAAAAAATGCAAAAAGAACGTCAGTCCATCTTCAATGTCTGGACGACACTGAAATTGACGTAGGTGTGGCCACTCCAGCAAATATTTTCGCGCCAAGTCCTTTGAAGCGTGCCACTTTACCGGCAGTGCCTCGATGCCACATCATCTGCGCACGACTACATTGCGTTGCGACGATGTACCTGGGCATATACATCGCCGTAGCCCGAACATTCGCCGTAGAACGCTAATGTAGCCCCGCCATTACAAATTTCAGTCCATAAATCTATACTCTATAAAAAAAAATTTGCTGTTATGACACTGACCGACAGAAGTGAAAACTGAAATCATTAACAAACACAGAATATACAAAAATGAAAAAAAAAAACATAAAACAATCACGTTGTCGGGTCGGTCACGCTCTCGCGAGTTCAATGCTTTTCCAACAAATGTGATCAACAATAATTCAATAATAATTATATATTATATTCACTAATAATTATATATTATAGAATTATGGATTGCTTCATCTTTTAATTCAATGCCAATATTCTTTAACTTAATACAGTTTTGCTAATGTGGTTATTTTCGCGATTGTTTCAGGAAAATCGGTGTAACTTGTAGTGTTATGTATTTACCTACATATACTTACACTTATGTATTGAGACATGCAGAAATGAATGATATATAAGTATGAATATAAATACATAAGTGTAAGTATATGTAGGTAAATTACATAACACTACAAACTTCAGAAATATGTCATTAAACTAGTCAATTTTCGACTAACGATCAACTAAACATGGTATACGAAGAAATAAAAATAATTTGCTACTAAACTTTCTATCGAATAAACAAAAATAGCTTACTAATAAGAGGCGTCTTCTCCGTAGGTGGCAATGTGTCCCTTATAGTCATCAAGAAGACGGTCATTGACAGAAGTGCACTTATGCCCAGGGTCACCTTTTCACCTGACTCCGACGGCACGTAGAACACTAGAAGAGCTAGTGGAAAAACGAAAAAGTTTTCATTTAGTTTCGCTGAGAAATCTCTTATTCTATATTCTGTTCATACCAAAGTATATAAATAAATATTTATATTTTTCTCCAACATGAATGTTTTTCATTCAGCGCCATTTGGGTCGTGAAAGTATTGAAGTTTTGTATGGGACAGTTGATAGTTTTTTCACGATTATGATGTTGGTCCCTTGAAGAAAGTTGTGTTATACAGCACGTATCAGACATGTGTGGTCATTTTGTTTCATAGGACTTTCTCCACGGGGTCAACATCGTTATCGCGAAATGCATTTTGAAGTTTTGAAAGGGTAGTTAAAACCCTGTCCGATCCGTGAAGGTATTGTTAGGTATCGATAACTGATTCTACTAATACCTACAAACCCGGGCTACACTTAAAAAAAAACCAAAAAAAAAATATATTATTTCACAAAAAGAGGTAACTTAATACATGTGAGGCAATACATGCGCGGGCGAAGGGCAGGTACGCGGCGTTGCATCGCTCATAATAATACCGTTATCGTCGAAAATGGTGTTCTCACTATTTAAAAAATTACAAAAATTAGTTGGAATTAATTCGCGGAAAAAAAAAGATTATTTCAAAATTCATTAGTATTGTTACTATGATGACTATGTAAAATTTTATATTTTATTTGGTCATGTGTTTACCTAACCTTTTATCCTTATGGGTCGGTCGGGGTTTTCTTTACATATTGAATACATATTTTTACCACACATTTCAGATACACGTTCTATGAACACACACAATTGTTTTTTGAGTGATTTATATGCAATTATAACTAACAAAAGCGGGAAATAAACCTTTAGTAAAAATTATAATTAGGTACTATGAGGATAGCTCTTTGTGTTTGTTTATTGACTATACTTTATTATATCTTTTTGAACGTGTGCATGGTTATATCGTGTAGCCTTATTTTCGTTTAGCTCATTACATAATTTACGTCCATCATCATATTTATACTATGTTAATAGATGTATTGTAAGCTTGTTCTTAAAGACGGATCTCCCTTAAACTTCTCGGCAATCAGTGGTTTGTCGTAATAAAATATGTAATGAATCTAATCCACGTAAAGCTTCTTGTTGTGACGATTTTACGGAGCTGAAACACGACTTGATTCATCTTCAAAGGGATTAAGACATCTTTGAATTTAGTTCTAGTTTCTTAAGAATCTAGGGACTCATTAAACTTAAAGAGTTTTATCATATAAACCATTTTTACTTGACAATAGTGTAATGGAAAATAGAATAAAATGTCTATCAGAAACTTGCGTAATTTTGAACAGTAATAGTAGTTATTTCCAAATGTATCACCATTCCCTACAAGATTTAATTTAAGTATCTGTTGTATAAGTTAGTATGGATGAAATCTTGCAACTGTACTTTTATAACAGTTATCCCCATTGAACTGAAATTGCACACACGTTCGGTGTAGATGACAAAGTGCGATTACCTACTTCATTGACATCATCCTAAATCCTAATAGTGACTCCCAAAGATAACAGACTAAGTATTTCATTTAAGCGCAACTGAAATAAAGCATATGCTTGTTTTTTTTTATTATTAAAAATCTATCAATACAATTATTATGTTTTATTATTTTATTTCCATGTATTCAGTTCTAGGTTACAGGTTTGGTTTCTGCACTCAGTCCCTCCAATAGACCATTGTGCGTGAGCAATGCCGGCCGCTGGCGGTTATTCAAATTCCAATTCGAAGTTGTTCCGTACTGTACACTCTTCGGAACCGCCATAAAGTTTCATTCAGGCAGTACTTTTGACCAAAAAGTGTAATATGAATGTTTTAAGATTTACACTAAAATGTTAGGTAAGCAACAGCAAGAAGCTGTTCAGGCTTTAAAGGTCATGACAATCATTCAAGCCCAATATACCTATGTACAAAAGTCTTATATTGCTTGAAATATGTATCCAGTTATTAACGTGAAATTAGCACGGCTAATGTCTTTTAATTAGAACCGATATTGCCTAACTTTACCGCAGGTTATTATATTTATTATTAATGATAGCATTTGCCTCAATAGAATAGAATACCTACTTTTTATTATGTACATAATATAACCAAACAACAGCCTCACAATTAGAGGCAAATATTAAACAATTAACGGTAGCTCTTGTACGATTTCTGAAGTTCATTAATGGTAGAATAGGTTGAATTTACACAGAGGACTTGGGTAATTAATTTCGCATGTTTATTAATATTCCAAAACATTATTTTTGCTGTTAATATTGTTTCTGTTGCGGTGAATATTGTTATTTGTCCTAACTTACAAACTTATTGAACAATTCCAAGTCTTTATTGAGAGTTTACGGGCTTCGATCTAATCTGCCGTCATGATTTATTTGCCAAAAAGTAAAAAAAAAATATGAGTTTATGGAATACAATAAAGTTCAGTGTGCTTTACAACTTCAATCATTTTTATATTTTTTTCAATAAGTTGATTTCACTCTGAAATCAACTTAACTTCTAGTATAGATAAGTTGATATTTATTTAACTTGAAATAACATTAGATATTTTTAAACAAGAATTTTCTTTTCAACATCTAGAATCTGGACGTTGAAAAGAAAATTCATGTTTAAAGATTTATCGACACACATGTAAACGAAACTCTACTCACCAATTCCGTTGATAAGGAGACAGGGAAGAATAAGATTAAACACGTAGAACATAGGTCTTCTCCTTAACTTGATGATGTATGTGATGTCGGGATAGGGCTCTACGCAGCAGGAGTAGTATTGATCGTGGCGGATGGCTTCGAAGCTCACCAGGTCGAACTCGCCGTTCGTCTGGTAATTCGTTGTGTCTCCTTCGTCGAACTGTTTTTTTAGATCCAGCTAAGTAAAAAAGAAAGAAGATATTAAAATGTTTTAACTGGCTTAGATTTACTTAAATACAAGGATCAGAGCAAGTTTCTTCGAAATCAGATCAGTAGTTTTTAAGATATGGACTAACACGTGTAAAAGAAAAACGTATTTCAAAACCCAGGCGTGATTTTATAGATAACTAGTTTTCCGCCCGCGGCTTCGCCCGCGTGAAGTTCCGTTATGTCGCGTTTCCAAGAGAACTCACATCTTCAAAAGTCCGGATTCAAAACTATCCTATGTTATTTTTCAAGGTCAACTCTATCTTTGTAGCAAATTTCAATAAAATCAGTTCAGTGGTTTAGACATGAAAGCGTAACAGACAGACAGACAGTCAGAGTTACTTTCGCATTTATAATATTAGTATGGATGGTACAGAATCCTTCGAGCATGACTCCGACTCCAACTTCGACGATTTGTTTCCTAATCACTAGCACTTCTAGCTTTGAGTGTATTTTTGGGCGAAACGACTGTAACGCGACTGATTCAAGAAAAGATTATCTTCAAGAATACAATAGGGCTGTAAGCTGACTTTACTCGTAACGGACATTCGCGATTCCTTTTTATCGATTACGACTATGATACAACTTTATAAGGAAAAGAAAAATAGAATGGATTTTTTGTGAAACAGGATATGATGAAAAAAGGGAGATGACAACTTATAAAGACGTACGGAAGTAAGCAAGCTGAGCCGACCTCAATTGAATTAGTTTGAAGGCTGGAGATTGGTTACCTTTTACATAAGGAAAAACGTAGAGTCTACAGCTGAAGATATGTTATACCAATTCCTAATTCCAGCAAAACATGAAAGGTATTCCGTTTTGAACTTTACCCACACCATCAAGTGGGGTACCTCTTAAAAGCCTCTTAGGTAAGAATGTCGAAGTTAAATTAAAGGTAATTCAGGCCAAATTATTCAAAGGAGTAAACTTCTGAACTCCGATTATAGCAAAACCTTAAATATGTACCAATCTCGTCTCCAAGAATGTTAGATCGCAGATATAAGACGAAAGCCGATTCAAAAGGAGATAGCATCCTAATTTAAAAGTCAAATAACGCCGGCTCGAGAGACGTCAAATTTTAAAGCGATAGGTTTTATAGACAGGAGCCTGAAAAGTTATTTTTTGAAGAGATATTTCGGTATGAAATTGACCGCGTTATCTTACCTTGAATCATTCATTCAAATTCCTGGAGTCTGTTGTGCAAATATTTAATTAAACAGGCTGAGAGTTTCGGAACACCTTTACTAAAGGTTTCTTAAATTAATGGAAGATATAAATCCGATGGCTTATTTCGGTTGGATTGTTGAATCAAACATTTTCATAACTGTCCTTTTGGTCTGTTTATATAACGGAGACATTTGGCTCATAAATATATTATTCTTTTTGGAATTGAATAAGGCTGTTATTGCTTAGGTTACTATCGATAAGTCAACAAGTAGACGGTATTTGGGAATGATGTGATTATGAACCTTCATCTGTTTTAAATACTAAAACTTGATAGTCGGGACCTAGATCAATCATATAATATATAACTGTTCACATTCCCAGACTCACGCGTTATAAATTCATTTGTGCTATCATAAAAGGTTGGTATGTCCAATAAAATTCTGAGCGATCATACCTTTTGAAGTTCCCTTCGTGACGTTTATATATATATATATATATATATATATATATATATATATATAAACACCTCTTTGCACACTTAGTTGATCTAGCCGCGATCCCGAACACAATAGACTCCACCTTTAGCACGGAATAACTTTAATCCAGTTGCGTATTTCTCGGGCGGAGTGGCAACGTTGCATTCTATTAAGCGATGTTGCCAAACATATTCCTCGATAGGACATTATACTCGATAAAATTTTTTTCAACAATTTCATGCATTGGTGGATCCATAACGGCTAAATTTTTTGAACCCACGAGGACTTTTTAGCTCTGAATATATTTCAAAAATCAATTACTTGTGTTGAACCATTTATATACTCGTACTTCCAGTAATACATCTTTTGATCCGATACCTATACCGTAACAGTTGATCAAATAGGAATTTATTATAGCTAATCTAGATATTTTATATTCACAATGCTCCATACATTGTAAGATCTATATATATTTTTTAACAATTCCATGCATTAGTGGATCCATAACGACTATTTTTTTTTTAAATGCACATAGACTTTTTGGCTTGGAATATATTTCAAAAATCATTATCTTATGTTGATCCATGTAGCTACTCGTACTTCGTAATACTTATTTTGATCTGAAAATGTACTGATACCGTACCGGTCGATCAATTATGTTTAGTATGAAGTCAAAGTTATTGTTATTAATATTTAAAGAGGTTGAATTTTGCGTATGGGGTTTTTATACTTTATTTCTAACTTACCATTTACATTAAGTTTTTAAACTCTATTCATCGAAATCAATCTAATTAGTCCAAACACGATATCGGTGCTGCATGTTTGGGGCTGAAAATATTGTGTGGACGGCCTCGGTTACACTCAATGCAATTAACACTGCTTGTATAGACTTCTTTGGTAGAAATTGTATGCGAATACATATTATTATTAAATTTGAAGTTTCAGTTTTAAGCGTTGAATTTTGCTAAGCGGTTTTTTTAGGTATTAATCAGGTAGAAACAAAAAAAGTTTACTCCTTCCAAACAGAACGCACATTATAATAATAATACACTAAAAAATAATAAACACATAATAAAGAAAAAGAAAAAAAAAAGTAATATAATTTACTAAAAAGCCTCGTACTCAAAATAAAACAATGTTTTCCTGATGTTATAATCCGGGTCAGGAGTTTTGGCGGGAAAGTTAGTAAAAAAATAATAAAAAATAATTTCGCTTAGTCGCGTTATATTTTAGCGAAAGAAAGCGCTGTTTTCAAATCAAATCAAATTAAATCATTTATTTGTTAACACAGGTAAATATTGACAGATCTTACAAAGAATAATAATGATATGATGAATGAATAATAATGGTTTGTGGTAGGTACTGGAACGCGTTAGACACATGGAATGTCAACTTTAGCGGCCGCAATTTCGAAATAGGGAGATTGCGTTTCGTTCCAACGTCCTAGTCTGAATTTCTTTCGAAAAAAAAAACTGCATTCGAAACATGGAATACCAAGGAGGTAACTAATAAAAGGTTTTATTCAAATTTTGGACTATCTTGCAAATAGACAGTAGTAGACTGTTTATTGAAAAAAACGAAAGAACATTATAATAGCGCGGGAAAAAATATTATTGTTCATTATTCGATATTGAACTTAAAAAAGAAAATTATGTGTTTGATTTCCGCAGATTGTTTGAGAAAAGTAGTTGATAAATGCCTGCGTGATTTCACCGTATACTGCTTAGTATGATACTATTGTCATCGGCAGCAGCGCGGGCGTTGAGACTAAAGGATTCGACCTCGGGCAATAGCAATAAAAAAGTTAATAATCAATGTCAAAATCCTATAAAATTTAAATTTGTTGTTAAAGTTGTCAACAGAAAAATTATTTTCTTTTGGCAATTTAAGTGTTTACCCGACTTCAAAAAAAGGAGGAGGTTCACAATTCGTCGCAATCTTTTTTTTTTATGTATGTTCATCGATTACTGTAAGACGCCTGGACTCGTTTGCGAAATTCTTGTTTTATTTGAAAGGGTGGTCCCATAGTCACCAGGTCAAGATCTGATGATTAAAGATTAGAGAAATCAAGGAAAACTTTCAAAACTTTTACGGGCAACTAGTGCATTTCTAGTTATTTTCATTAAGTATTTTAAAGCACTACAATTTAGTAATGATCTGGAGTAGATATGAAGTCGGGAGACAGTTGAGGGAACTCCTCGACAATTCACAGCAACTACATTGTGTTTGAACTTGATTAATTTGTATTAATAAGAACTTTACACCTAAATGGGTTGTAACTGTCATTAGGGCTCTGATGATGAATACAAAGGCCAGTTCAGGTAACTTCTCAAGGGTTTACAGTAGTTCCCTTGTTTTTGGATTTAATTAATATATATATTGATGAGCAATTTTCACCGATATGCATTATTATGAAAATCTGTAGTAGATTTGATGATGAAGACCACGACCGACAAACATTCATTTTAGCCCACATATAATTTTTTTTAAAATTATAAACTAGCGCTTGACTGCAATTCCGCCTGATGGTAAGCAGTGATGCAATCGTTGATGGTAAAGCGCGCTAGTTTATTAAGTCCATTCACTTACAAAACTTTAGTGAATAGGAAGGAAGACGGCAGTTGAGCGTCGACAACGCTGCACCAGAGGGAGATTGATGTGGAGACCCTCCATGACCAAACTCCCGGCACAACAACATTTGGCGCATCGTACCCGGCACACATCGCAACACAACTGCTCAGACCCCTCCTCCGTACGGCTTCACCAGAAATCAGGCCGGAACACGACGAATCGCTTGGCGGCAAGTCTTTGTCTGGTGGGTGCTAACTTCTGCCGGCAGCCGATGTTATGGCCTACCACCGAGCAAAGGCATCGAGCATAGGTGCAAAGTTCTTATCAATACGAATTAATCAAGCATTAATCATGCTCGGGCTAGTAGGGAATCAATCCGGTCCGAAAGAGAGGCCATGGTTGAGCGAACGAGTGTTGCACTGCAGGCAGTCTCCGAATGGGGCAATGCCAATCTTGTAGCATTCAATGCCGCCAAAACACAAGCGTGTCTTTTCACAGCCAAAAGGAGCCCGTTCACCTTGGCTCCTACTTTTCGAAATGTGTCCTTGGAGTGTTCCGACCGCCTTCAGCTTTTGGGAGTTGAGATTTCCTCGAACCTTAACTTTGGGCAGTTCATTGAGTCCAAGGCCAAGATGGCTGCCAGGAAACTTGGCGTTATCGCAAAGGTCCGGCAGTACTTCACACCTCGGTAGCTTCTAATGTTATACAAAGCACAGGTCCGTTCGTGTGTGGAGTACTGCAGCCACATTTGGGCTGGTGCTGCCAAGTGTCACCTGGCCACTTTGGATTCAGTGGAGAGACGTGCAAAGAGGCTGATTGGTGACCCTGATCTAACTTGAGTTGGTCTCCAAAGCCTAGAGCACAGGCGTAGAGTAACCAGCCTTTCGATGTTCTATTGGATGCATTTCGGGGAGTGTGTGAGGGAATTGCATGATTTAATTCCCCCATCTTCGTTCCACCAGCGGACGACCCATCGTACGGCTGGTTTCCACCCTTACGTTGTTAACACCACTACGATCCGGACGAAGCGTTTCGCCTCCTCCTTTATACCGCGTACGTCGAGGGACTGGAACAATTTGCCAGCGGCGGTGTTTCCGTCGGACTACAATTTGAGTGTCTTTAAGGCTAGAGTGAATAGGCTCTTAAGAAACTAGTGCGCTTTACCATCAACGATTGCGTCACTGCTTACCATCAGGCAGGATTGCGGTCAAGCGCTGGTTTATAATATGTAAAAAAAAAAACACAAACGCAAGGTGGCTGCTGTGAATAGTTAAGGAGTTCCCTCGACTGCCCATAGTCTTCATCATCAGATTTACTACAAACCATCATTTTAACCCATATAGGTGCAAAGTTCTCATCAATATAAATGAATTAAGTCCAAACACAAGGTACCTACTATTAACCGTTGAAGAGTTCCCTGAACTGGCCTTTGTTTTTATCACCAGAGCCTTCATGACAGTCATAACCCATCTTTTTGTAAAGTTCTTATCAATACAAATTAATCAAGCACAAACTCAAGGTAGCTGCTGTGAATAATTGAGGAGTTCCCTTGACTTTCTCCAGGCTCCATCATCAGCTATACCAGACCTTTATCAAATTGTAGTTCTCTGAAATACTTAATGAAGATACTTAGAAATGCACTAGTCGCCCCTACGATTTTTGGAAGTTCCTCTTGATTTCTTTAGTCTTCCATCATCAGATCCTGACTATGGGACCATTTAGAAAGTTTACCTTTTCTAACATAAAAAGAATTTTGTAAATCGATCTAGGCGTCTGAGATTTATCGGTGAACATACATAAAAAAGTAACTGCTGCTTATCCAATCGCTTCACGCCCTTGGCAAATGCTGCACCCTGATTGGCCCATTTGAATTGGATCAACAACTGCTCAGACGCCAAAAAGGTGGATTTGTATAAAACAGCCCTTAATTATTGTTATTACTTATTATTATTCATCGTGACGCATGTGGCTCCGAACGGAGCCACATATTTATGATCAGATGACAACGGATCAAGAAAAGGCCCCCGGATCAACAAGTGAAAATGGATCAACAAATTACAACCTATACGGCACGTCTGATCAACAAAGTGCCCAAAGGGATATCTATATATATATATATATATATATATATATATATATATATATATATATATATATATATAAACACCTCTTTGGGCACATAGTTGATCCAGCCGCAATCCCGAACACAATAGACTCCACCTTTAGCACGGAATAACTTTGATCTAGCTGCGTATTTCTCGGGCGGAGTGGCAACGTTGCATTCTGTTAAGCGATGTTGCCAAACATATTCATCGATAGGACATTATACTCGATAAAATTTTTTTCAACAATTTCATGCATTAATGGATCCGTAACGGCTAAATTTTTTGAAGCCACGAGGACTTTTTAGCTCTGAATATATTTAAAAAATCAATAACTTGTGTTGATCCATTTATATACTCGTACTTCCAGTAATACATCTTTTGATCCGATACCTATACCGTAACAATTGATCAAATAGGAATTTACTATAGCTAATCTAGATATTTTATATTCGCAATGCTCCATACATTGTAAGATCTATATATATTTTTTTACAATTCCAAGCATTAGTGGATCCATAACGACTATTTTTTTTAAATGCACGAAGACTTTTTGGCTTGGAATATATTTCAAAAATCATTGCCTTATGTTGATCCATGTAGCTACTCGTACTTCGTAATACTTATTTTGATCTGAAGATGTACTGATACCGTACCGGTCGATCAATTATGTTTAGTATGAAGTCAAAGTTATTGTTATTAAAAAGCCTCGTACTCAAAATAAAACAATGTTTTCCTGATGTTATAACCCGGGTCAGGAGTTTTGGCGGGAAAGTTAAGCTGAGCTTAAATTTTTCCATTAGAGTTTTAAATTACTTAAAGTGTTCTTTACTAAATAAAAGTGCGAGATTTATGTAGTAAAACATGCATTCAGTAAATAATTCATAAAGAACATTGAGATATCCTAGCGTAGTGTGTACAATAAACATGTGTACCTCATTTATAATATTTTTGTAAATTAAAAAAGATAAACTCAACCGCACGTTAGTGGAAATAAAATCATATTTGCTACTTACTAAGTAATAAAGGTAATAAAGATCTGTGGATCTGGTGGATGATTTCTCAGTCTACTCAAAGTTACATACCTAAGTGTGTTATAAAAATAATTTCGCTTAGTCGCGTTAAATTTTAGCGAAAGCGCTGTTTTCAAATTAAATCATTTATTTGTTAACACAGGTAAATATTGACAGATCTTACAAAGAATAATAATGATATGATGAATGAATAGTAATGGTTTGTGGTAGGTACTGGAACGCGTTAGACACATGGAATGTCAACTTTAGCGGCCGCAATTTCGAAATAGGGAGTTTGCGTTTCGTTCCAACGTCCTAGTTTGAATTTCTTTCGAAAAAAAAACTGCATTCGAAACATGGAATACCAAGGAGGTAACTAATAAAAGGTTTTATTCAAATTTTGGACTATCTTGCAAATAGACAGTAGTAGATTGTTTATTGAAAAAAACGAAAGAACATTATAATAGCGCGGGAAAAAATATTATTTTTCATTATTCGTTATTGAACTTAAAAAAGAAAATTATGTGTTTGATTTCCGCAGATTGTTTGAGAAAAGTAGTTAGTAAATGCCTGCGTGATTTCACCGTATACTGCTTAGTATGATACTATTGTCATCGGCAGCAGCGCGGGCAATAGCAATAAAAAAGTTAGTAATCAATGTCAAAATCCTATAAAATTTGAATTGTCAACAGAAAAATTATTTTCTTTTGGCAATTTAAGTGTTTACCCGACTTCAAAAAAAGGAGGAGGTTCACAATTCGTCGCAATCTTTTTTATGTGTGTTCATCGATTACTGTAAGACGCCTGGTCCCGTTTACGAAATTCTTGTTTTATTTGAAAGGGTGGTCCCATAGTCACCAGGCCAGGATCTGATGATTAAAAATTAGAGAAATCAAGGAAAACTTTCAAAATTTTTACGGGCAACTAGTGCATTTCTATTTATTTTCATTAAGTATTTTAAAGCACTACAATTTAGTAATGATCTGGAGTAGATATGAAGTCGGGAGACAGTTGAGGGAACTCCTCGACAATTCACAGCAACTGCCTTGCGTTTGAACTTGAGTAATTTGTATTAATAAGAACTTTACACCTAAATGGGTTGTAACTGTCATTAGGGCTCTGATGATGAATACAAAGGCCAGTTCAGGTAACTCCTCAACGGTTTACAGTAGTTCCCTTGTATTTGGAATTAATTAATATACAACGTGTAACATAAAGTATATACATAAAGAAGGCATAGCAGCTTTACATGATATCAAACGATATTTGAAGGGTTTTTAATCCTATCTCTTTATGTTAGGAAGTTATGAGGAAAAACACCGCCTGAATAGGCTACTATCATACTAGTCGCACAGAGATATTGACGACATTTATCGGATTTTGGCAAATGGCGTGACGGGTAACGAGTAGTTATTAACGTATAGTGTGCTGCCGTTTGTTATGATTACTATTTAAGAAACACACGAAACCGAAAATTTGGTACCAATTTTTTGGGTATTTTATTTTGAGTTGAAACCCTTCCGATATCGTTTGATATCATCTAAAGATACCATGCCCTTGGTATGTATATACCCTTCTTGTTACACACGTTGTATATTGATGAGCAATTTTCACCGATATGCA
This sequence comes from Sesamia nonagrioides, assembly GCA_017933935.1. Taxonomy (NCBI): domain Eukaryota; kingdom Metazoa; phylum Arthropoda; class Insecta; order Lepidoptera; family Noctuidae; genus Sesamia; species Sesamia nonagrioides. Next base: position 7,805 of record JADWQK010000667.1, on the reverse strand, counting down.
TTATTATGAAAATCTGTAGTAGATTTGATGATGAAGACCACGACCGACAAACATTCATTTTAGCCGACATATATTTTTTTTTAATAATTATAAACTAGCGCTTGACTGCAATTCCGCCTGATGGTAAGCAGTGATGCAATCGTTGATGGTAAAGCGCGCTAGTTTATTAAGCCCATTCACTTAAAAAACCTTAGTGAATAGGAAGGAAGACGGTAGTTGAGCGTCGACAACGCTGCGCCAGAGGGAGATTGATGTGGAGACCCTCCACGACCAAACTCCCGGCACAACAACATTTGGCGCATCGTACCCGGCACACACTGCAACACAACTGCTCAGACCCGTCCTCCGTACGGCTTCACCAGAAATCATACCGGTACACGACGAATCGCTTGGCGGCAAGATTTTGTCTGGTGGGTGGTAACTTCTGCCGGCAGCCGATGTTATGGCCTACCACCGAGCAAAGGCACCGAGCATAGTTGCAAAGTTCTTATCAATACGAATTAATCAAGCACAAACGCAAGGTGGCTGCTGTGAATAGTTGAGGAGTTCCCTCGACTGCCTATGGTCTTCATCATGAGATTTACTACAAACCATGTAACCCATATAGGTGCAAAGTTCTCATCAATATAAATGAATTAAGTCCAACCACAAGGTACCTACTATTAACCGTTGAAGAGTTCCCTGAACTGGCCTTTGCTTTTATCACCAGAGCCTTCATGATAGTCATAACCCATCTTTTTGTAAAGTTCTTATCAATACAAATTAATAAGCACAAACTCAATGTAGCTGCTGTGAATCATTGAGGAGTTCCCTTGACTGTCTAGGGTCTTCATCATCAGATCTACTGCACACCTTCATTTCAACCCATACAGGTGCAAATTTCGCATCAATATAAATGAATTAAGTCCAAGCACAAGGTACCTACTGTTAACCGTTGAAGAGTTCCGTGAACTGGTCTTTTTTTCATCACCAGAGCCTTCATGACAGTCATAACCCATCTTTTTGTAAAGTTCTTATCAACACAAATTAATCAAGCACAAACTCAAGGTAGCTGCTGTGAATAAGTGAGGAGTTCCCTTGACTTTCTCCCGGCTCCATCATCAGCTATACCAGACCTTTATCAAATTGTAGTTCTCTGAAATACTTAATGAAGATACTTAGAAATGCACTAGTCGCCCCTACGATTTTTGAAGTTCCTCTTGATTTCTTTAGTCTTCCATCATCAGATCCTGACTATGGGACCATTTAGAAAGTTTACCTTTTCTAACATAAAAAGAATTTTGTTAATCGGTTTAGGCGTCTGAGATTTATCGGTGAACATACATAAAAAAGTAACTGCTGCGTATCCAATCGCTTCACTCCCTTGGCAAATGCTGCGCCCTGATTGGCCCGTTTGAATTGGATCAACAACTGGTCAGACGCCAAAAAGGTGGATTTGTATAAAACAGCCCTTAATTATTGTTATTACTTCTTATTATTCAGCGTGACACATGTGGCTCCGAACGGACCTACATATTTATGGGCAGATGGCATCGGATCAAGAAAAGGCCCCCGGATCAACAAGTGAAAATGGATCAACAAATTACTACCTATACGGCACGTCTGATCAACAAAGTGCCCAAAGGGATATCTATCTATATATATATATATATATATATTGCTTGATATATATAGATTGGGCTGTTTTATACAAATCCACCTTTTTGGCGTCTGAGCGGTTGTTGATCCAATTCAAAAGGGCCAATCAGGGCGCAGCATTTGCCAAGGGCGTGAAGCGATTGGATAAGCAGCAGCTTCTTTTTTTAAGTATGTTCACTGAGTAATCTCAGACGCCTGGATCGATTTTTAAAATACTTTGTTGTTTGTAAAGGTAAACTTTTTAAGCGGTCCCGTAGTCACCAAGTCAGGATCTGATGATGGAAGAGTAAAAGAAATCAAGAGGAAATTCCAAAAATCATAGGGGTGACTAGTGCATTTCTAAATATCTTCATTAAGTATTTCAAAGAACTACAATTTAATAAAGGTCTGGTGTAGCTGATGATGGAGCCGGGAGACAGTCAAGGGAACTCCTCAATGATTTACAGCAGCTACCTTGAGTTTGTGCTTGATTAATTTGTGTTGATAAGAACTTTACAAAAAGATGGGTTATGACTGTCATGAAGGCTCTGGTGTTGGAAAAGAAAGGCCAGTTCACGGAACTCTTCAACGGTTAACAGTAGGTACCTTGTGTTTTGGACTTAATTCTTTTATATTGATAAGAACTTTGCACCTTTATGGGTTAAAATGAAAGTCTGTAGTAGATCTGATGTTGAAGACCCTAGACAGTCAAGGGAACTCCTCAATGATTCACAACAAGGATGGTGCGATTGAACTGTATGAATAAGAACTTTACAAAAGATAGGCTGGTGTTGGAAAAGAAAGGCCAGTTCACGGAACTCTTCAACGGTTAACAGTAGGTACCTTGTGTTTTGGACTTAATTCTTTTATATTGATAAGAACTTTGCACCTATATGGGTTAAAATGAAAGTCTGTAGTAGATCCGATGTTGAAGACCCTAGACAGTCAAGGGAACTCCTCAATGATTCACAGCAGCTACATTGAGTTAGTGCTTGATTAATTTGTATAGATAAGAACTTTACAAAAAGATGGGTTATGACTGTCATGAAGGCTCTGGTGATAAAAGTAAAGGCCAGTTCAGGAAACTCTTCAACGGTTAATAGTAGGTACCTTGTGTTTGGACTTAATTCATTTATATTGATGAGAACTTTGCACCTATAGAGTTAAAATGATGGTCTGTAGTAAATCTGATGATGAAGACCATAGGCAGTCGAGGGAACTCCTCAACTATACACAGCAGTCACCTTGCGTTTGTGCTTGATTAATTCGTATTGATAAGAACTTTGCACCTATGTGGGTTAAAATGAAGGTTTGTCGGTCGTGGTCTTCATCATCAAACCTACTGCAGATTTTCATAATAATCCATATTGGTGAAAATTGCTCATCAATATATGTTTAATAATTAAATCCAAATACAAGGGAACTACTGTAAACCGTTGAGGAGTTGACCTGAACTGGCCTTTGTATTCATCATCAGCGCCCTAATGACAGTTACAACCCATTTACCTAAATATAATGTAAAGTTCTTATTAATACAAATTAATCAAGCTCAAACACAAGGTAGCTGCTGTGAATTGTCGAGGAGTTCCCTCAACTGTCTCCCGACTTCATATCTACTCCAGATCATTATTACCTAAATTGTACTGCTTTAAAATACTTAATGAAAATAACTAGAAATGCACTAGTTGCTCGTAAAAATTGTGAAAGTTTTCCTTGATTTCTCTAGTCTTTAATCATCAGATCCTGACCTGGTGACTATGGGACCACCCTTTCAAATAAAACAAGAATTTTGCAAACGAGTCCAGGCGTCTTACAGTAATTGATGAACATACATAAAAATAAACCTCCTCCTTTTTTGAAGTCGGGTAAAAACTTAAATTGCCAAAAGAAAATAATTTTTCTGTTGACAATTTAATTTTTTATAGGATTTTGACATTGATTACTAACTTTTTTATTGCTATTGCCCGAGGTCGAATCCTTTAGTCTCAACGCCCGCGCTGCTGCCGATGACAATAGTATCATACTAAGCAGTAAACGGTGAAATCACGCAGGCATTTACTAACTACTTTCCTCAAACAATATGCGGAAATCAAACATGTAATTTTCGTTTTTAAGTTCAATGACGAATAATGAGCAATAATATTTTTCCCGGCGCTATGGCGCTATTACTAAGTAGCAAATAAGATTTTATTTCCAATAACGTGCGGTTGAGTTTACCTTTTTTAATTTACAAAAACATTATAAATGGGGTACACATGTTTATTGTACCTACACACTACGCTAGGATATCTCGATGTTCTTTATGAATTATTTACTGAATGCACTTTTACTACATAAATCACGCATTTTTATTTAGTAAAGAACACTATAAGTAATTTAAAACTCCAATGGAAAAATTGAAGCGACACCCAGCTTAACTTTCCCGCCAAAACTCCTGACCCCGGGTTATAGCATCAGGAAAACATTGTTTTATTTTGAGTACGAGGCTTTTTAGTAAATTACTTAACTCTGTTTTTTTCTTTTTTCTTTACTGTGTTTATTATTTTTTTAGTGTATTATTATTATAATGTGGGTTCTGTTTGGGCGGAGTAAACAATTTTTCTTTCTATTTTTTTTATTATTATTATTATTTATAAACTGGCGCTTGACCGCCATCCCGCCTGATGGTAAGCAGTGATGCGATCATTGATGGTAAAGCGAGCTAGTTTATTAAGAGCCTATTCACTCTAGCCTTGAAGACACTCAAATTGTAGTGTGACGGAAACACCGCCGCTGGCAAATTGTCCCAGTCCCTCGATGTACGCGGAATAAAAGAGGAAGCAAAACGCTTCGTCCGAATCGTAGTGGTGTTAACAACGTGAGGGTGGAAAGTCGCCGTACGACGGGTCGTCCGATGGTAGAACGGAGATGGGGGAATTAAATCATGCAATTCCCTTGCACACTCATCAGAATACCTGATTAATACCTTAAAAAACCGCTACGCAAAATTCAACCCTTAAAACTGAAACTTAAAATTTAATTATAATATGTATTCGCATACAATCTCTACCACAGAAGTCTATACAAGCAGTGTTAATTGCATTGAATGTAACCGAGGCTGTCCACACAAAACATACAGCGGCGATATCGTGTTTGGACTCATTAGATTGGTTTCGATGAATAGAGTTTAAAAATTTAAAATAAATGGTTAATTAGAAATAAAGTATGAAAACCCCATACGTAAAATTTAACCTCTTTAAATATTCATAACAATAACTTTGATTTCTTAAACTGACCGATCGACCGGTACGGTATCAGTACCTATTCAGATCAAAATAAGTATTACGAAGTACGAGTAGCTAAATGGATCAACATAAGTCAATGATTTTTGAAATATATTCCGAGCCAAAAGTCTTCGTGCATTTAAAAAAAATCCTTATGGATCCACTAATGCATGAAATTGTTGAAAAAATATATATAGATCTTACAATGTATGGAGCAATGCGAATATAAAATATCTAGATTAGGTTTAATAACTTCATAATTAATCAACCATTACGGTACAGGCATCGGATCAAAAGAAGTATTACTGGAAGTACGAGTATATAAATGGATCAATACAAGTAATTGATTTCTAAAATATATTCAGAGCTAAAAAGTCCTCGTGGGTTCAAAAAATTTAGCCGTTACGGATCCACAATTGCATGAAATTGTTAAAAAAACTTTATCGAGTATAAAGTCCTATCGACGAATATGTTTGGCAACATCGCTTAATCGAATGTGACGTTGCCACTCCGCCCGAGAAATACGCAGCTAGATCAAAGTTATTCCGTGCTAAAGGTGGAGTCTATTGTGTTCGGGATTGCGGCTGGATCAACTATGTGCCCAAAGAGGTGTTTATATATATTATTGGCGATTTATATTAATTTTAACTAAAAAAAAGTAAACATAATAATCACAAACTAGACTTTAATCAGTTAACAATGATTATAACCTTAAAACACACTAAATACACAATTTCTAATACAAATTCTAAAATAACGACTACAGACAATCTTACGAAACGATGTTATCACGACGGCTGCTGAAGACGAAGTAAGGGGCGAGTACTGGCCGCACACTGCTTTTATAGTCTCGGCGGTCGGGTACTTGCATACTAATAATTTGACGCTAATACGGCCTCTCCTGATATGTGGATGTCCTCAGCCACACTGTTCGGATGATGATCCTTGTACGTTCCAGTCTTGGTCTTCGGCAAGTGGACTCGGGCGGCGTGAAGGGCTCGTGGCAATGGCTGAATCAGGAATTGGTGGACTCTGGTGCGTGTCTGCATTTCCAACACTTGAGTGGTTTTCGCAGCTAGCTGCACTGGTAGTCGGTGCTGCGAGGCCATCTTCTTCGACTAAAATTAGAAAACAGCACTTATTAGTAATGTTCTTGTTACTGAATCTTAACATGCATGTTGTAATTGAATACAACACACATAGACGGAGGTATCCAAGTATGTCGTCTTGGCAGAGACTTTTCTCAATGCCTTAATGGATAAACAGAGACGGAGGCACCATGTTAGCACGTCTCGGCAGAGCCCACGCTCCATGCCCACACACAGACAGAGGCACCCAGTTAGCTTGTCTCGGCAGAGCTACCGCTCAATGCCCACACACATGGATAGAGGCACACAGTTTGCATATCCCGACAGAGCCCTCGCTCAATGCCCACACACAGACAGAGGCACCCAGTTAGCTTGTCCCGGCAGAGCTACCGCTCAATGCCCACACACACGGATAGAGGCACACAGTTAGCATATCCCGGCAGAGCCAACGCTCCATGCCCACACAACCACCATGCATGTACTACACATTACGTCACTCGTCCAGTCCACGTTATCAAAAACGTTTAGTACAATGCCTGATCAAACAGGTAGGACAGTAAGGTACAAAAATCTACTTACAATCAAAAAACATGGCACACGACTCGGGGGTCCACTCTCCTCGCCAAGCAACCATATGCTCGGCGGCAGCCTGAGTGAATTTGCCATACGAACCAGTTAACAATTGTAGTTCGTATCGATCGTGGGCAAGAATTTTCACTACACGATATGGCCCTCGCATCCCTGAGTCCAGCTTGCCTGTAATTTGAGAAGTTTTAATTACAAACACGTTATCATTTAGATTAAATGTACGCTTGACCTTTCGATTTCTATTAACGTATTCATCTTGTTTAAGTCTATTCTGGTCCAGCAGTTCACTAGCGCGCCGCCTTTGCAATTCCCTTAATCCTTCGCGATTCGGTCGTACGTCGTCAATAGCGACATCGCGGACAAGTGATCTTATTACTGGTGTGACTGCTTCAACACCTATCAGCAATTGTAAAGGTGAGATCTGAGTAGTTTTGTGTTTAGTGCAGTTGATAATAAGCTGCATTTTCCAAAGGGAATCGGACCATTTACAGTCCGATTTAGATGCCTCTATGCGTAACATATTGAGCAGGGTACGACAATAGCGCTTGACCTGGCCGTTTTCATTATGCATCTCAGGTGTCACGAAATGAATTTCGCATCCCATTTCAGTAATCCAGGCTCTAAAACTCGTACTTTCAAACATTCGTCCTCTATCACATACAATAAGCTTGGGTGTACCAAATAAGGAAACTGCATTTGAAAACATTTGTTTTAATTCGTCGGAATCTTGCCTTTTAATCGCATAAAACAAACAATACTTAGAAAAGGCATCTACAATAAGCAGTACATACTTTTTATCATTTGAAATAGGGAGGGGACCTAATACGTCCATATGAATCGTATGAAATGGAGTATCCGGCTTATGCCATGATGAAATCGGGTAATGAGGAGCCCTAGGGACTTTCTTGTATGAAAGACAAATTATGCAATGATTTATATATTTCTTAACAAAAGCATAGAGCCCTGGGAACCAAAAATGACGTAGGATTAAGTCAAGTGTCTTATCTGCACATATATGGTCATGCTGGTCATGAAAAACTCGTAAGAGACTTAATCGGTGTCCTTTAGGAATGAAACATAGTAGCCTTGGCTCCTGGCCTGTGGGGGTGTATTTATAATACAGGAGATCATTGCGAACAACATACCGGGATGAATCTAACTCATTATTATTGACTTTGTCAATCAGCGTACGAGTTTCCTCGTCCGCAGATTGAGCAATCTGTGCCCAATTTTTCGGCTTAGTTATTTG
>JADWQK010002481.1:0-21970 GCA_017933935.1 Sesamia nonagrioides | reverse complement strand
ATCGAAGCATTGCAGTTAGACCAATTGTTGGACTTTTGAGGGCTCCAATAACCCGTAACGACTGCCACTAGATGTTCGTATGGCAACCGGGACCAACGGCTTAACGTGCTTTCCGAGGCACGACCAGACCAGTGCAAATATTAGCACTGCGCGGGGATCGAACCCGCGCTTTTTTGCGCAGCGGCAAAATTACTCTCAAATTACTCCATAGACAGTTTTTTTTTAATAATTATAAACTAGTGCTTGACTGCAATCCCGCCTGATGGTAAGCAGTGATGCAATCGTTGATGGTAAAGCGCACTAGTTTATTAAGCCTATTCACTTAAAAAACTTAGGAATAGGAAGGATGACGGCAGTTGAGCGAGGTGATGCAATGTTTACCTAGAGGGAGATTGATCTGGAGACCCTCCACGACCAAACTCCCTACACAACAACATTTGGTGCATCGTACCCGGCACATCGCAACACAACTGCGCAGACCCGTCTTCCGTACGGCTTCACCAGGCATCATGCCGGAACACGACGAATCGCTTGGCGGCAAGACTTTGTCTGGTGGGTGGTAACTTTTGCCGGCAGCCACAGAAACAAACAAACATGAGGTTGTATTTGTAGATCGGACCTATACATACGACCTTATGCTTCTAAGGCCGAGAAATACACACGCACTCGGACTTAGCACGCAACAAAACCTCGATTACCACAAACTTATTTCATAATTAACTATTTGGCATCTCATAGCTATATAGCTTCTAGCTAACAGTTAAAGAAGAGAGAGAGAGATAGAGAATCATAGTGCTGTTCTTTAATTAGATAAATGTCATTCGATTTAGAATATTTTGCTAAACAATTAAGCTTTCGAAAAGTAAAGTAGTACTTAATCAAGTTGTGTTGCCAATTGTAGGTACAGACGACAGCACATCAAGCTACCACAATCTGTCAAAGGAGATGTTTCAGAAATGTATGGAGCCTGGGCCAGCACATTGTACACTTAATGCTAGGTATAGTTACGCTATAGTTAACTGTTTTTAATGTTAATTTCCTATATTTTGGCTTAGTTTTTTATACAGATTCAATTTAACTCGGCCAAGGAGTGCAACACAACTACTAATAAATATGGTGGTCAGCAATAAGCGAAATAAGATTTTGACAGTGACATTTTATTGACGTGTCATGTATCTAAGGCTATCGTATCTATATTATTTACCATATGACTGCGAAAAAAACAAAACATGAATTCCGAACATACGGCCCATTAAATAAACACAATCAACTCAAATCAACACTCGACACGAACACAACGGGAAAATAGAACTGTCAAAGTCGCCAATCAAACGTCATAACCACTGTCATGGCTACCTTAATAAAGGGTTATCTCACTAAAAAACGATTCAAATAATTAATTATATATACCTGTATTTTTATTCAAATTAATTTAGTAGTATTTCTATGAAACTCTTTTATTTTTTCCTGTTTATCTATATAGCGTACATAGTGGTGGCCAAAAATGAAACATCTCCTTTCAAAGGCCGCGGTCACCTGATAATCTGATTTAATTATTTTTTGCCACATCTTCGGTTACATGACTTAATATACGAGTTTGATTTTCTTGATAATAAAGGAAGCCAAGCCATTCGTGTCTATTTGAAAGTATTTGCTATTGTAATTTTCGTAGGCGCCAAGCCCGCAATCTTTAAATGTCGCGACACATCTGCGGAACGTACGGCGCCGAATGTTTGGCTAAATACGCTCGCAGTGTATTTCAAGTACTCTCATGACACATCAGCCGCAATTACGCCGCGTTCGGCGTAGGCCATACCCTTCCTTCGGGCGGTTTTTTCAGCTAAAACGCATTTAATGTATTTTGAATTACAAGTGACACATCACATCACATCATCGCTGCGTTCCGCGACCGAAAGTTCGGCGGGCGTAGCTGAACGTTCGGCGTGTGTTGTGCATGGCGCGCGTGGCAGTAATGAAGAGCAGCTACGTCTTCTAAGCCTTCTATAATAGCTAATATTCTAATAAAATCCATTTTTCTGAGCAATGCAGGTAGTACGTCACAAAAACCGCACACCATAAAGTGTCGACACAGACAGACTGACGATGACGCCACATAACTTTCCGTCGCGTAGCGCGCTGAACAAGACGCCGCGTTTTGACCGTTTGGTTTGTCATAACAACTGAATAATGCGACTGACACTTCTGCCACTGAGCTTTTGGCGTCGTACGTTCCGCAGATGTGTCACTACACTAAGCTGTGAATCAATATGTTGTAACATGATTCCCATTAATTAATAAATAATTTTGAAATAAATGGACTAAGAAATTCGCAGACGTGAACTAGGTACCTAGCAAGTTCGTGACAGGATAATAAGAAAAGTTTCCAATCGAATCGCAATAGTTTTAGTATTATTTCTATTTTAGTTTGAAGGAGGGCACAGAATACATATTTAGGTAAAATAGTTCAACTTTAACTTCAACTCTTGATCAATGGCCCCTGTGGAATGTATACCACAATTTTGCCAATAACACGTGTAACAAATTATAGGAATTCTTTGAAAATTATATTTCACAATAATGGCGGATATAGCCAATGAGAGTTGAAAAAGTTGGCCGCGTGCTTGAGAGTAGCGATGGGCGATTCCGAGATGTTTTATCAATCGAAAGAATCGAAGTCGTTAAAATAAACTATCGAGTCAACCATCGACTCGCCTTTCTACAAAACAATCGAGATGTTTTTCGATTGTTTCGAGTCAATGGAATCGACCGCTGGTTTCAATTGTTCGAATCATCGAGTCTCGCTCCACTCGATGAACGAGGGAGTCGAGCGAGGTCAGTCGATTGCATGCATCGAGTCGAGGTGCATGTCAGAGTCAAGTTGTGCGACCCGCGCGTTATTTGTGAACATTTATTTATACCTTTACTTACGATGTACTGTTTTATTTTTAGCTGTTTTTTTTTACCCGACAGATTTTATATTTCAATTTATACATGTCTAATTAATAACAATAAAACAGAATCAATAAGATCCCTTGATATGTTTTATTATTTTATTTTTACGACTCCTATCTAATTATTCGTACGTAAGTTAACTACTAACGTTTATTTATTCCAGTCGCGGTACTGCATATTTTCATATTGCTGAAAAAAATTGTTTGTATTCGCAAACACAACGCAACACAAGAACTCGCGTCTAAACCATCGAGGAATAACTCTCGATTGCTCTCGAATGAACACGCCGTGACTCGTGAGCCCGTCGCGATAACAGACCGAGTCGGACTCGAGTCCAAGTTGAAACAATCGAGGACCATCGAGATATTTGAACAATCGAAACAATCGAATGAAATCTCTCGCCATCGCGCATCGCTACTTGAGAGGTTTGAGGCAAAGTCATGATGTGGCCACTATGCTGCGATATTTCAATGTTTTTTTTATGAATTATTTGCTGAATGTACATTTTACTACATAAATCACGCGCTGGTAAAATACGTAGTTTTGAAAACAAAAAGCAGGTTACGACTGACATAAGTATTTGATAGTTATATTTTCTATTCGAAGAAGGAAAAAGTAAGTATTAGTATTATTACTATTAATATTAAGCTCCTTGCGTTAAACATTATTAGGTACACTTTAAATTAGTTCGCCAAACTAAAGCCACTGTATTTTAATTTACTTTTAATCAATCAATCGCTCGAAAAAAAATCTCGTTTTCTTCAAATAACAGGTAAGTATAATATTCCCTACTTTGCTAGGACCTTTCTTATTGGGACGTTTTCCCTGCAGATCTTTGTATTTTAGTATTTATTTCAGTATTGAAAGTCATTTTTTTTTATTTATTCTGACAGCTATGCGATTGATTTGCTGTCAGCCAGTCATCGTTCATTGATTTGTGATAAGTACCTCCCTATAACCAACACAATCAAATCTCACTCAATCTCAAGCAGTTTGCCGAATAAATACAGACTATAAATACGATTTGACTTTCATTGGAGAAGTTGAGGCGAATATTTTTCTATTTATTATTGAAGTCGACGGTCTTCGATAATACGTTATTGAAAGGACGAACGAGCCGCTGATCCGATAATCCGCCATCTTGATTTACTTATGATTTAATTTTGGAATACGAATACTTACAATGGAATAAATAGATTAAGGACTGTGATAGGTTTCAGTTATCTATTTTTGTTCAAATTATTTACAATGTGTACCCAACTGAATTGATTTACCTTATAAAAGCAGTTAGTTCAGAATCATTTATTGAATAGATATTTTGACGTGACAACGTCTTACAATTCAATGGAGCCGGCTACACAGACGAAAGGAAATGACGCATGCGGCGTTACCTCGCTCTGAGGCGTTCCATGTAAGGCTTAAAGTGCAAGCGAGAGCGCGGAACGAGCGACAAAGAGGCACGAGAGGCCTACGTGTTCGGCAGCGTTCGTCATATGTCTCTCTCCTACTTGAGTGAGCGATGCGTCGGCATGGATAGCTGCTTTACAATAATATTTTTACATTCTTCTGAAAAATGCAACCATTCCATCGGCATTTTTATTATTTTTCTCGGTGGTAGGCCATAAGATCGGCTGCCGGCAGAAGTCACCACCCACCAGACAAAGTCTTGCCGCCAAGGATTAGTCGTGTTCCGGAATCATATCTGATGAAGCCGTACGGAGGAGGGGTCTGAGCAGTTGTGTTGCGATGTGTGCCGGGTACGATGCACTAAATGTTATTGTGTCGGGACTTTGGTCGTGGAGGGCCTCCAGATCAATCTCCCTCTGGCACAACCGATTTTTTATTTAGTTCAGAATAGATTTTTTTTATGCAAAGTACTTTCAACTGTATAGCTAACAGGCATTAGGGACAGCCTGGTGATAGGACGTTAAAAGCCTAACTCCTTATTTCGCCACCAGGACCTCATGGAGCGTCGTGCATCGGCCTCTCGCCTTGCGCACGTGCTTCGCTTGCGAGTTTCGTCTCCAAGGCCTAGGATTTCAGGATAGTACGCAGGTCGCCTCGTAGGGGATAGTGCGATACCCCGTAATGACTGGGGCCGTCAGTCAGGGGGCTAATAATAATAATTATTAATAACTGGCTTTTCGCCCGCGGCTTCGCCCGCGTGGAATTCGGTTATATCGCGCTTTTTAGATTTCCCTCGGGAGTATCAATTTTTTTCAATAAAGGGCCATATTCCATCAAAATCGGTTGAGAAGTTTAAGCGGAAAAGCGTAACAGACAGACAGAGTTACTTTCGCATTTATAAGATTAGTACCTATGGATAATAAATACAAAAGTTTGGGAGGATGTAAATATGTATGGATAGATGGATGGATGTTTGTTAATAATTCACGGAAAAACTTCTGAAAGGATAATGATTAAATTTGGCAAATATATCGTTTACGACTAGGGATTACATATGGGATACTTTTATCACGACATTACCACGGGATCAAAACTTACGCGGGTTAACCCGCGGGCACAGCTATGCATAATAATATTTTTTGTTTCCACCTCAATATTTATTCAATAAACGACCGTGAAATTAGTCAAAGACCATAAAAATACCGCATAAAAATTCGTCAAAGAAAATCCCTATTCAACAAGCATATTTACAAAACACCAAAAGATTTCTTCAAAACAAAATTGTTGGCAAGGAATCGTGAAATCAAAAGATAATTTACAAAGGAAACAATAACGTCGAACAAGTTTGTAAGTAATTACGAGAGAGAAATGTATACACGAAACAAAATTAAAATGAACCGGCAAAGCGCCAGTCGACACCTTAATTGGTACAAACATACTATTACCACAGTATAAATGATTTTTAGACTGTGCTATTACAATCAGTTGGAATCATTTTAAATCTTATTGCTCCATATGTTTGAAAATGTGTCTGTTCAACAGTCAAAATGAAACCCATTACTACTGATAGTATATTACATAATTAATCTACGGATTCTCGCACGAAGGATTCACTTCACGGACACGGTGGAGCATACGGTGGACGTCTGCCCGGCTTGGGTAGAGCACCGCCGTGTCCTCGTAGCGGCGATCGGCGGCGATCTCTCGCGTCCGACCCTGGTCCAGGCCATGGTCCGGAGCAAGAGTGCATGGCAGGCCGTCACCTCCTTCTGCGAAGCAGTGATGCTGGCAAAGGAGGAGGTGGAGCGCGTGAGGCAGCTGGAATCCCAGCGCTCTCACGCCACTAGCCGCCGCAGGAGACGCCCTGGTCGGGAGACGACACCGAACTCCCAGCCACCGTAGGCGTGGGCCTGCGGGCGGTGAACAGTGGTTAGCTGTCCGCCCGGTAAGGACCAGGCCCGAGTCGACGGCGCGTCGTGTTTCACGCGCGCCTCAAAGAGATGTCAGCACATCGTGACGGGTCCACGAAGACAGATGCCTCCTGCGTCAGGGTTGCGGGTTGGTTAAACAAGAAACCGTGGTCCTGACTGTCGCACAGGCAAGTGAAGAAACACGGGTGGGTTTTAGTCAATAAAAGTCTGACACGCCCTTCCGCTCCAACCAGAGCGGGAGAAGTCATTTGATGATTTCCCATCCCAATAAAAAAAAAAGGATTCACTTCACTCTGTATTCTTGTTTATGCTACATATTAGGTCTTTACCTATAAAATTGCCGTTCTTCAGTACTGGCCATTTCAAATTTTAATAATTTTTGTTTGCCTAAGAATTCTAATTTCAAATTCCTATTATTTTGTTTATCATATAGGTAGCTATTAAATTGTAAGCCCATAATTGGCTGTAATACTATATTATAACACATTTGCTCGTGAAAGGTGTCTTAGTTCACCAATTTTAATATCGTATTGTACCTCATTACCTACGTAGGTACTTGTGCGTAATTGTAATGTAAAACGGACGTTATTAAGGTGCTCCGTCTAAAAACGAAATGTACATTTTTAAAATTTGGCAAAGAGTTCTTATGTCAGAAAAGCAGGCAACATTTTATGAATAAAATTAAATTTGGGAGATGAAATATAAATCATTTTGACAATATATTACAATCTTTTATTGTACTGTTGTAGTGTCTGTAACAAAAACTTATAAATATTAATTTACTTCATTAGTAATACTGGCAGAAAGGCACAGAGCCTTTGCTTTAAAAAAAAAACGCTGATGCACGTGCTTCACTCTTTTGAGAACAAGTAAAATAAACTGCAGGGTAATTGCGTATATAGGTAACATATTACAGTAGCAATGGGATTCAATTTGACAGTTCGACGCCATTCTTTGCCCGATTTAAGTTGTTGAGCAGACACATTTTTAAAACATATGGACCAATGGACTATCAATATGCTTCAAAATGATTCCAATTGATAGTAGTAAGTAATAAGGCGTTACGCAATTAGGGTGCTAGAAGCCCTGGGCATGCCACCCCGTATATTTATGACGTTCCAAGATGGGTAATGAATGATCTGCCGTCAAACATATACTAAAGCTTATTTATTACTTGTACAACTTTTACAGTAAACTTTACATAGGAACCTCTATTTGAGTAAAATAATTTATTTGCAAGTCGTAGTGGCCTAGTGGTTAAAACACCAGTAATTTTCCAGGTCAAGCAAGTACCAATTTAACCTTTCTAAGTATATCTTGGACACCAAAGACTGATTAAAAGCTGATGGAAAACGTCTTGAGGAACCCTGGACTTAGTCTGAAGACCAACCCGCATTGAGCAAGCGTGGTGATTAAGCTCAATCCTTCTATGTATGAGAGGAGACCTGTGCCCAGCAGTGGGAAGATAAAAAGGTTGATGATGATGAATATATTTGTACTAAAAGTTGGTATTATTGGCTCCTACTTACCCATGGTGAGATAAAGCGCCATAGCTGATGCGAGCACGAACACGCGCAGTGCTGGGATGCTGCGCGCATCGTTCACACACCCGGGCACGACCAGCCGCATGATGACCGGGGATTAGCTGGGGACAAGGAAATATCATATGATACTATTAAGATAATAGAACAAACTAGCGGCCGCTCGTGACTTCCATCGGAGTTACTTATTTGAACATTTTATTCGCCCCAAATGAGTTATTTTAAAATTGTAGTATCTTATAAGGTGTAAATCAAAATTACATAAGTGATGTCAAGGACAATTATGTTCAAAATTAAATACTATTAATTTATTTGAATAAGGATTACCATTTGTTTTTTTATAAGCTCCGCTCCTATTGGTCGCAGCGTGATATATGGTGTTTAAGGCCTTCCTGGATTAATGGGCTATCCAACGCAAAAAAAATATTTCAAATCGAACCAGTAAGTTCGTGAGATTAGCGCGTTCAAACAAACAAACTTTTCAGCTTTATACAATATGTTAAGAAAACCCTGTCCGACCCGTAAGGATAATAAAGGTTAGGTAAACACATGACCAAATAACATATGAAATTTTACATAATCATCATAGTAACAATACTAGTGAATTTTGAAATAATCTTTTTTCCCGCGAATTAATTCTAATTTCCCCGAAATTTGGTAATTTTTAAGAAAGTGACAACACCGGTATTATTATAAGCGAATAGCGACGCGACCACGTCACAGGTACCGCGTGCCCTGCCCCCCGCCGCCCGGGGAAAGGGTTGCTTACAGCACATGTATTAAGTTACCTCTTTTTGCGAAATAATATTTATTTTTTTAGGTGGATTTTTTTTTTAAGTTTAGCCTGTCTTTGCGGGCATTAGTAGAATCAGTTATCGATACCTAACAATACCTTCACGGATCGGACAGGGTTTTCTTTACATATTGTATATTAGTATAGATTAACCTTTGACTGCGGTTTCGCTCGCATGGAAATACATCCTCATGATCTCGATGATCGTACAGCTGGGATAAAAACTTTTCAATCTCCTAGCTCAAGCCATGGTCAACCCCAAACCAAATTCGTTCAGCTGTCAAAGTGTGTAAGGTAACTCTTACGGACTCGTACGGTAGTATGGATAGTGGAAATTATACAGGATGTAATATTGTACATGTGTAATATTATACAGAGTGTAAAATGATCCCACACATAAATATGAACTACATATTTTGTACATTTAACTAAGTAACATTGCACAAAAATAGTTTTTTTTTTATATATATTATAAACTAGCGCTTGACCGCAATCCTGCCTGATGGTAAGCAGTGACGCAATCGTTGATGGTAAAGCGCACTAGTTTATTAAGAGCCCTTTCACTCTAGCCTTGAAGAGACTCAAATTGTAGTCCAACGGAAACACCGCCGCTGGCAAATTGTTCCAGTCCCTCGATGCACGCGGTATAAAGGAGGAGGCGAAACGCTTCGTCCGGATCATGCAATTCCCTCGAACACTCCCCGAAACGCATCCTATAGAACACCGAAAGGCTGGCTACTCTACGCCTGTGCTCTAGGCTGTCCTGGGAAACAACTTACTTTTTAGTGTGAATTTTTGATTGATAAGATTTTACATTGTAACTGTAACTTGTTTATTATTCCATAATAAATAAAATATATATTCATATACATAATTTGTCCCGTGTGGTACCGTGCATAGAATAGTACCATCTCATATCCTTCCGTGGGTGTCGTAAGAAGCGACTAAGGGAACGCTCACCAGGGATGCGGGCAGCAGCGCTTCTACTTTGGAATAACAAATTACTGCGATTCCCAACCCACCTTCCAAGCAATGGCAATGCCCCCAATGGAAATAAAGCCTTGGGGACGCCTCTGTCCAGCAATGGACTGCTAGAATAAACATTTCCTTTATTTCTCTTAGTGACTAATAAAAAGACCTCTTCTGATAACAAGGGACGACCATTGATTCTACTTTATTTCAAATAAATAAAAAGTAGGTAGAAATGCCCAGTGGCTGAGTTCTGAAAGCAAATCGTACATTTTTTGTGTCTCACCTTTGAAAAGATTGCGAAAATAAAATTTTACCAGAAAAAGCTTCTAAGAGTTGAAAGGGGACCCATGCTGGCTCTGGGCTATGCAAATTACACTTTGAAATTGAGCGAAAATACGTGAGAGGTGGATTAAACCGATATTAACATTTGGGCGTTTCTAAACGGTACTTAGTATATAGATGTTTTAAAATAATAATAAAGTGTACTATGTATATATAATATGTAAAGAAAACCCCGTCCGATCCGTGAAGGTATTGTTAGGAATTGATAACTGATTCTACTAATGCCGACAATGCCGGACTAAAGTTTAAAAAAAAAAAACCCTAAAAAAAGAAATATTATTTTGCAAAAAGAGGTAACTTAATATATGTGCGGTAGGACACCCTTCCGCGGGCGACGGGGGGCAGGGCACGCGACGCGTTGTCGAATCGCATAAGCGTACCGTCAAAATGGTGTTGTCACTTTTTTTAAAATTACCAAATTTCGGGGAAGTTGGAATTAATTCCCGGGAAAAAAAGATTATTTTAAAATTCATTAGTATTGTTACTATGATGATTACGTAAAATTTTATATGATATTTGGTCATGTGTTTACCTACCTTTATTATCCTTATGGGTCGGACAGGGTTTTCTTTACATATTGTATACAAAAAAGTGGGGATGAAATCTAAGCGCATCAACTCGTAAACATCGCTGTATAGGAAAAGTACCCAATAGGTTTCCACTATTGCCACGTTGTATGGCAATGGTGATTCTTTGGTTTCAAATGTAAGGTTTGATTAAGATAATTAGTAAATTAGAAGGAAATGGTTGGCACACTGACGATACGGATGACGTAGCGTCAAGTGGAGGCGCACGGGTGTGAGAAGCGCGGGAATAAATTTGGTGTTCAAGGAGTCGACTTTAAAAATTAATAAGTTTAGTTACAAAGACAGGTCCGTATTCCAGAAGGAAACTCAAGCATTGATCTTTGCTTAAGCATTACTTAAAACTAGTTTCAACCAATCAAAAGGCTTCAAACGAGACTTATGTAGAGCTTGAGTTTTGAGTGACGTTCTGTAATACGCACCATACACAATAAGTTTAGTTTTAAAGGCAGCAATAAGTTTTTTTTATCTTCTCAATAAGTTTACTTGTATATAGTATTGATGCTCTTGATAGTTAACGTTATACATAATATACCTACACATTTTGGATACAACTGGTTGTGCTTTATTTCTAAGGTTATTAAAACAAAGTTGATCCAACACTTAGCTTATAAATATTAATAAAAATCGGTTTCGTATATCAAAACTAACAGTAGCATTTTTTTCCAAACTGGGCTGGGATTAAACTAATATTGTATCTTCTGTTCTTTTCATAGTGAATTCTTTAATTCACTATCTACTCTTCTCTGCTACTATTCTTCTTTATTTTTATATTTTATCAATGACATTTAATCTTTTTCTCTTTAGAAAAAGATTAAATGTCATTGATAAAATATTAAACTAAGGTAGATATGTCATTAGCGCACTGAAAATGAAGCGTACAAAAGGAAGGAAAGTCCTGCATCTCGCCTTAGTCATTTTCGATACACTCGTAAAAACAAACGACAAACACTAACAGCGCAAACGACAAACACTAGCCATCTTTTTCTTCTTTAAGCTTTAGATTGTGCCCCATCTCACTCACACTGTACCAATGTATGCCGAATAAAAATATGCATGTGTGCTGCTGCTGTGTTCGGCACATTTTTTTTGGTCAGTTTGTTAGAATATATCGTATCTGTTTAATATTTTTATCAATGTTAAATGTATTAAAACTTAGGTTAATTTGACCACAAGAGAATTGGCGTCATTATCATTTCGTGTAATTAATCACAATGAAACACGCCATTTAATAATTTGATGAAACAACACAATAACTTCTCACAAACAAGGTCCCTTCATCAATAATAGCGTCTACTAAGAAATAAAACCATTAAAACTGAATCACAATCATACATCGGAACAAAGAGGAAAGCAATTTCGTTATACTCCACATCCTAAGTAATAAAATAAAAGAGATTGCAATGTTACCAGTGCAGGAGGCTGCATTTATTGCTTGTTCTCGTAAGAATTGTAATCTCAAAGGGCAGCTCAAACTCGTAAAGTGGCCATTAAAAATATGTTTCAGGTACAAACAATAGCACATCAAGCTACTTCAATCTGTCAGATTTCTTTATTAGATTTTCAATTTTATCTCTGAAGTATTAAGGCTCATGGATGATTGGGAATATGACAGTTTCGTCTAGCTTGATCTGCTGTCGTCACCACAATAATTAATGAAAAAGGTCATAGCTTTTGAGGTTATATACCTACACTCTTTTTTTTTCTTTTCGAGTCGATGTTATTCATTGATATAATATTAAACTAAGGTAGATATGTCACTAGCGCACTGAAAATGAGGCGTACAAAAGAAGCTAAGTCCAGTATCTCGCTTTATTAGTCACTCTCGATACACTCGTAAAAACAAACGACAAACACTAACAGCGCAAATGACAAACACTAGCCATCTTTTTCTTCTCTATGCTTTAGATTGCGCCCCATCTCAATCACACTCTATCAACGTGTGAAATGTACGCTGAATAAAAAATTTGCATGTGTGTGCTGCTGCTCCGAACGGCACATTTATTTTGGTTAGTTTGTTAGAACATATCATATCTGTTAATATTATATCATTGATGTTATTCTTTTTTCGAACATAAAGTCGCTACTGTGGAGCTTCTATTTTCAAACGCTTTCAACGATCTTTGAACGAGGTTTGATTACAAAATAATGTTTTCTTTTTTTCTTTTGTTGTTCGAATATAAAACTTTTCTTAAATCTAAACGTTATTTATTTGTACAGAAAACAAAAACTCGCTTTCAAGTTTCCGTTTTACTAAACACAGTACACATAAAGTTTTAAAAGTCTTCAAAACTCACCACCTGTAGCTTACATTAAGCCAAAAATTAATTCTCGCGTGGGTTTGAGAGAGCGCGAGCGGCTCTAAAGAGGTCGCTTAGAGTTTCTATAATGAACATGATTTACCTAGGTACGTTGTCAAGAACCCATATTCTTCATTCATTATTCTTCTTTCGATTTTCAAATTTACAATGATCTCAGCATGAAGTAACGGTTCTTCTTCTTCCGCCTATAGATATCTACTGCTGGACAAAGGCCTCCCCCAAGGCTTTCCACGAAGACCGGTCTTGTACTGCCCGCATCCATCGGCTTCTCGCAACCTTCACCAGGTCATCGGTCCACCTTGTTGGGTGGAAAAGGGACGGTTATACTACAAAATAATGCTCAATCCATTTATTGTTCCAGTATAAATCTTTTACCATTTAATTGTATAGAAAACAATACACGATATTAACTAGTTTTCTTTTTACTAAATACAGTACATAAACATGGAAATTGAGGAGTTTTATTTACAAACGTTGCTTAAAGTTAAGTGATTAGCGACTGTTGATTCGCAACTTTAAGCAAAAGTTATAAATAAACCGTTATAAGTCTTGAGAACTCACACCTGTAGCTAAATTATCGTAAAGATTTATTGAAGGAAAACGATTCCCCGAGCAACAAATATCGGGGTACAATATTTCGTTTTTCTATGAAAAGAACACACGTTTTTCTTTGGTAATTGACTACCTACTGCTAATGTATGAAAGTATATTTTATATGCACTTATTTCACATGGTTCACGCATAGTTAATAATTTTCTGGAACATTATTAAATATACGTTTAACGTACGGTACGTCGTATTAGAATAAATACGGAAAGTAAAACAATGAATCTTCACAATCGATACGTTGCTAAGCAAACACATTTTTCGAACAGATGGAGCAATGTATAAGGTTTTTTTTTATAATGACTGCGATCCCTCCAGATGGTATTGATGGTAAAGCACACCAGCCCAAATGTGGCTGCAGTAGTACCTACTCCACACACGAACGGACCTGTGCTTTGTATAACATTAGAAGCTGTCCTGGTGTGAAGCACCGCTGGACCTTTGCAAGAGAGCCAAGTTTCCTGGCAGCCATCTTGGCTTTGGACTCAATAAACCGCCCAAAGTTCAGGTTCTAGGAAATATCAATTTATACCAAAAGTTGAAGGCGGTCGGTGCACTCCAAGGACACATTCCGAAAAATAGAAGCCAAGGTGAACGGGCTTTAAGCACACCACAATAGCGGTGGTAAGTCCCCTTTTTGAGGAGTGGCTAGAGAGGCGCCACGGCTTCCTCACCTTCTGCCAGACGCAGGTCCTCAACGGCACGGTTGTTTCGGGAGGTTCCTGTTCCGAATAAGGCGGGAGGAAACGCCAGGGTGGTCACCATTGCTGGTTGGGTTACACCGGGCTTGGGTAGAGCCGTGTCCTCATAGCGGCGATCGAAGGTGATCCCTCGCGTTCGACCCTGGTCCAGGCCATGGTCCAGAGCGAGAGTGCATGGCAGGCCGTCACCTCCTTCTGCGAAGCAGTGATGCTGGCAAAGGACCTCACCGCACTAGCCGCCGCAGGAGACGCCCTGGTCGGGAGACAACATCGAACTCCCGGCCACCGCAGGCGCGGGCTTGCGGGCGGTGAGCAGTGAGCTGCTCGACGCCCGGAAAGGACCAGGCCCGAGTCGACGGTACGTCGTATTTTACACGCACCTTAAAGAGATGTCAGCACATCGTGATTGTGTCCACGAAGACCGATGTCTCCTGGATCAGGGTTGCGGGTTGTATAAAAAGGAAACCGAGGCCCTGGCGCACAGGCAAATGAAGAAACATGGGTGGGTTTTACTCAGTAAAAATCTGACACGCTCTTCCACTCCGCCCAGAGCGGGAGGGGTCATTTGATGATTTCCCATCCCAAACAAAACAAAAGGTGAACTTTTGGGCTTCTATTGGCCGTGAATATACACCCTTGTGTTTTGGCGGCGTTGAATACCACAAGATTGGCTTCATTCCATTCAGAGACTGCCTCAAGATTAGCACGCTCTACCATAGGCTTCTCTTTCGGACCAGATTAGTCCCTTACTAGCCCGAACACAACTCTGCTGTCATCTGCAAACACGGGCATCAGCAGATCGTTAAAAATATGCTTCAAAATGATTGAAATTGAGTCACGCAATTAGGCGGCAGCACACGATCGGTCATTGTGGAAAGCCTTTGGGCGCCCTTTTTTTTATCAAAAAAAAGAAAAAAACGGTGCCCCCCTCTAGGAATTTCTCCTGTGTCGTGGGTGCGTTTACAAGATATAAAGACACATACACAAACAACTAGACCCGGAACAACTAATGTAGACCATACAAATATGTTTCATACGGGGATCGAACCCGCGACACGCGGCAGCAGTCGATCGCTCAGCCACTGCACTAAGTGTCGTCATTGTCCAGCAGTGGACCTCTATATGCTGAAGAAGAAAGGAGACATTTGTAGCTGATTACAATCTAATATACCTACCTACCTATGAACCACAATAAAAAATATTTATTGATTTATTGAACAAAACCTAATCTTGTATCCCAATTGTCATAATTATGATTGCTACGTAAACGAAGCATATGACGTCACCCATCTGTCCCTGTTCACAGCGGCTCAGTAATTCTCATGTGATGCCGGGGCTACACTAGCGGGCTACGGCGAATATTCGGGCTACGACGTTCGCGATGTATGTGGCCGGGTACATCGTTGCAACGCAATGTATTCGTGCGCAGACGATGTAGCTTCGGGGCACTGTCGGTAATGTGGCGCGCTTCAAAGGACTTGTCGCGACAATATTCGCTGGAGTGGTCATACCTACGTCACGTCACTTCAGTGTCGTCCAGACTTTGAAGCGAGACTGGTGTTCTTTTGTTTTGTACACATGTCATCATCATCATCATCATCATCATTTCAGCCGATAGACGTCCACTGCTGGACATGGGCCTCCCTCAAGGTTCTCCACGATGACCGGTCCTGCGCCTCCCGCATCCAGCGGTTTCCCGCGACCTTCACCAGGTCGTCGGTACACCTTGTCGGGGGCCTACCCACGCTGCGTCTTCCGGTACGTGGTCGCCACTCCAGAACCCGTCGGCCCCATCGGACATCGGTCCTACGGCCAATGTCGGACACATTGGGGCATTCGGGTTGTCGGGGCACTGCCACTTTAGTGCAATTCTTCGGGCTATGTCGGTTACTCTCGTTCTTCTGCGGATCTCCTCATTCCTGATTCGATCACGCAGTGAAACCCCAAGCATAGCCCTCTCCATTGCCCTTTGAGTGACCTTGAGCCTTCTTATTGGGCTCTTGGCATTGGATAAAACTGTATTCAGGTTTCGTATAAAGTGAAAATAACGTCGTGTATTCATAACTATCAATATAAGATATTTGTGACTGATATAATATTGTGGCTGATATAGGCAACTAGCGACCTCTGTTGTCGACGGGAGGTGATAGCATCAATGAACGAGTTTACGCATAATATTAGTAAGTGCTCACCTTTCGACACCAGAGGCGCTGTATTATGAATGAAAACGGTTATTGTATTGAGCTTGAGAACTGTAGTACCGCCTTTGAACGCCAGGGGCGCTGCTTATAAAAGCAGCGCCCCTGGCGTTCCTGGCGAATGAATCACGATTATTTGTCAATGAAAATTGTAGTTGACCGCCTCTCGGCACTAGAGGCGGTAAGGTAGACACGTTTCGAATGTTCTTGAAACTCTCAGACCCGGAAGTTGAGTTAAAATATCGGTCTCTTCCGCCCTCATGCTGTGGTAACGATCCCTTTCTGCTTTCGAGACACCGAGGGTGCGGGTGTGTTAGTGTTAGTCTCGTAAAATGTAACCGTGTTTTACATTGTAAGACTGCACCGTGGCTATACTTGCCCGAATCCAAGGATTGTATACTTTTAAACCTGTGGAAATACCGATAATAAATCTGGTAGTAGTATCCGCCTGTTTTTCATTACTATTCAGTATTTATTTTCATTTTATAATAAGGGAAGTCCGCTGTCCTCAACAATATTCATACGGATCGCTACTGATATAGATTGTTGGGCCGTTAAAAACAGAAATAGATTGGTTTTTCTACCTCCAGTATACCGAAACTGGCGATTGATGGGTAATTAGGTTCGGTTCGGTTCGGTTAACCGAATAAACGCCTGTCGATGAACAATAAAATTTTCCTCATTGGGTTTAGCTATATTTTTTGTATGTACAATATTTTAGCACACTTTGTGGGGGATTCATCCACACGGTTCGATCTTCTATCTTATCACTAAGGTCTTCAATCAATACGTCCTACATTTATGACGTACGGGGCAGAAACGTGGACACTTACGGTAAGGCTGGTTCACAAATGCAAGGTCGCTCAGCGAGCTATGGAACGGGCAATCCTCGAAGTTTCTCTGAGGGATCGATTCCGCAACGAGGTGATCCGGCAGAAAACCAAAGTTGTCGACATAGCTCACAGAATCTAGTAAACTGAAGTGGCAATGGGCTGGCCATATTAGCCGTAGAACCGATGACCGTTGGAATAGACGTGTTCTTGAGTGGAAACCGCGAATCGGTGAACGTAAGGTGGGACGCCCTCAGACTAGGTGGAACGACGATCTTCGCAGGACGGCTGGATGAGAGTAGCCGATAAACGAGTTGAATATCGTGAAATTGGAGAGGCCTATACTATATCCAGTAGTGGACTGTTATAAGCTGATGGTGATGAAGGTTTAATGGATCAGGTTAAGCTATGCTTGTCACGGTTAAGCCATGGAGGGGTAACCATCTTTACACACCACAGTCATTACGGGTAGTCGAAGCCCGAAAGTGTTACGATCAGTATTAAGAAGGGGTTTCGTAGTACTGGGTTGTGGGGGTCAGTGGGACTTTTGGAAACTTTTATGACTGTTTACAGTCTGTGCTCAGTTTCATTTTCTACAAGTTTTTCACATTGATTGTCGATGAAATGAAATTCCGACTAGGTTTTGGCAGTTTTAAATTATGGGAAATAGTCATTTGGTAAGTAGTCACTCCATATAAAATACTAGCTTTCCGCCCGCGGCTTCGCCCGCGTGGAGTTCGCTTATATCGCGCTTTTTAGACTTCCCTCGGGAACATCAAATTTTTCCGGGATAAAAGGTAGCCTATGTTCTTTCTCTGGGTCTAAAGATTGTCTGTGCCAAATTTCATCAAAATCGGTTGAGAGGTTTAAGCGGGAAAGCGTAACAGACAGACAGACAGACAGACAGACAGACAGACAGACAGACAGACAGACAGACAGACCGACAGACAGACAGACAGAGTTACTTTCGCATTTATAATATTAAGTATGAATGGATTGGTACTGAGCTGAATATGGATACCTAGATTGTACGGCGACTTCAACATAGATTGTATGGCGACTTCAACATAGATTGTACGGTGACTTCAACATAGATTGTACAACGACTTCAACATAGATTGTACGACGACTTCAACATAGATTGTACGGCGACTTCAACATAGATTGTACGGCGACTTCAACATAGATTGTACGGCGACTTCAACATAGATTGTACGGCGACTTCAACATAGATTGTACGGCGACTTCAACATAGATTGTACGGCGACTTCAACATAGTTGTGAGAAGTGGTTTTTTTTAATATATTATATACTAGCGCTTGACCGCAATCCCGCCTGATGGTAAGCAGTGACGCAATCGTTGATGGTAAAGCGCACTAGTTTATTAAGTGCCTATTCACTCTAGCCTTAAAGACACTCAAATTGTAGTGCGAGGGAAACACCGCCGCTGGCAAACTGTTCCAGTCCCTCGATGTACGCGGTTTAAAGGAGGAGGCGAAGCGCTTCGTCCGGATCGTAGGGGTGGAAACTTGCCGTACGAGTGGTCGTACGATGGTGGAATCGAGATGGGGGAATTAAATCATGCAATTCCCTCGCACACTCCCCAAAATGCACCCTATAGAAGACCAAAACGCTGGCTACTCTACGCCTGTGGTCTAAGCTGTGGGGACCGTCTTTGGATAATGATGATGGATTTCTGGAACATATAAACCTATTAGAGCAGCGGTGGCCTAGTGGCATAGACCGCGTTTTACAATTTGTAGATCGTCGATTCGAACGCCATCAGGCACTTTACTTTGATTAAATTATTTCATCACCACTGTTCTCAGCAAGGTGAAGGAAATCATCGTGAGCGTTTCATGTTCTAGAACCAAAATTTAAAGATAATTGACATCTACCATCACGCACTGGGCGTGCGTGGTAGATTAAGCCCTTTCACCGAGAGGAAGTCTGCTCCCAGGAGTGGGAACATTATGAGCTGATAAGGTATCTATACTAATATATAAAGCTGAAGAGTTTATTTGTTTGTATGTTTGTTTGTTTGTTTGTGCGCGCTAATCTCAGAAACTACTGTTCCGATTTGAAAAATTCTTTTTGCGTTGGATAGCCTATTAATCCAGGAAGGCTATAGGCTATATAACATCCCGCTAGGACTAATAAGAACAGAGCAGTAACAAAAAATGTTGCGAAAACGGGAGCTAACGCAGCCGTACATATTGCCAATAGGAGCTGAGCATGACTAATTCCACGCGAACGAAGTCGCTGGCGGCCGCTAGTGTTATGTATAAACCAATTTGTCTATTTTTCTATTACTTATGGGTCTAACTTTTTTGTTAAGGTTTTTCTGGCTTAGGGACTGAGTTTTGTTCCTGTGAAATATTACCGGAACAAAACTCAGTCCCTAAGTTCATTTAGCAATTGGTTTTCTGTGTTTTTTCTCCAGCCAGGGAGTACGTGGCTAGATTAATACGTTCAATGTATACCTAATGAATTTCTAACCTAGCTTAGTTAACAAGTTGCTGCAATTCCATGGTAAAGGGAATATAACATTTCAAGATCACCATTTTTTTCGAGCTTATATCTTATTGCTTATTTTTTCAAATGTACGACAGCAGGTCAAGGTACCCAAACTGTCAAATATTTCTAATCTACCTTGAGCCTTAATGCATTAGCCATAAAGTTGAAGATATACTTTTTTAAATGAACAGACATCTGTGCTGCTGGGGAGTTTGTTCCGCCACTTCTTCTTCCCAACGATAGCACTAGGAAGTGTCGATGGGTGGGCGTTTTGGGGAACTGTCTAATGAAATCTTTGACGTTCAACAAGTGCTGATTCTCAGCCTAATTTGAATAAATGACTTTTGATTTTGACTAAAGAAATTTGACAGATTGTAGTAGCTTGATTTGCTGTCGTGTTTATATACATATTGTTATGGGCTGGGGGTACTAAAATGCCGGTTAAGGGTTGCGAAGTTTATTGGCAACGACGATACAGTCGATCGTAGGCAATGACAAGTAGAACGTAGCTGATGTCGCACCGAAGTCTTGTCTTGCGTCCACGAAGTCCGTGTCATAAACACACAATAACACTACAGATGTTACTTCACGTAGTACTCAAAGTTCTCGTTACAGTTGTCGCAGTAGGTATTCTCAAAGATCGCTTCTTAACTGTCGCTTGTTCTCGTATCGCTAGTCGAATGCAGACTGACTCTGCGCCTGGCGTCACGGCGCTTTATATAGGTCAGCTGATCGAACATCCCAGATTCGTCTAGACGTAATAATAGCGCATAACTTCGAGGACATTCAGTAAGTACCTACGGTAATTCCCGGAAACGGGTTTCTGGAAATTTCGATGTCGGCACTTTGTTGACAAAATTGTTGAGACCTACACCATTCGATAGGCTATCCTAAGTCTAGCAATGCGTTTTTAAATTGCGCCTTTAAAATGTCTAGATCTGGAATATAGGGCTTAAAAATTACACAATGTATGTCTATGCCTACGTTGTCACGCGATATTGAACCTTATGCCATCGACATAAAGTCCATTCGTAACAATATAATTATTTAAAATGTTAGCTTAAATAATGAAAGAGTTTTTTCTATACGCCTTTATTATCCCACTCCTGGGCAAAGGCCTCTCTACTCTACTTTCACCTCTTTCTGTACAGACCTTCCAAGTACCAATTTTTATAAAAAAAGTTATCGCGCCATCTCCGTCTCGGGCTACCGCGGTATCGTTTGCCACTAAAGGGACTGCATGAGTCGTAAGTTTGGCTCATTAATAGTCTGAAACCCGTTCAGTGGAGGAATGAAAAGGTAACGTACAGATTTCGAATGTATAGGGCTGTTTGTGTAAGTGAGTTTATATGTTTGTAAATGCACCCACGAAGCTGGAGCAATTCCTAGTGTGGGACAACGTTTTTTTTTTCTTCTTCTTCAGCCTATACAACGTGTAACATAAAGGGTATATACATATCAAAGGCATGGCATCTTTACATGATATCAAAGGATATTGAAAGGGTTTTTTAATCCTATCTCTTTATGTTAGGAAGTTATGAGGAAAAACACCGCCTGTGATAGGCTACTATCATAATAGTCGCACAGAGATATTGAAGACATTTATCAGATTTTGGCAAGTAACGTGACGGGTAACGAGTAGTTTTTAACGAATGTAGTGTGCTGCCACTTTTGTTATGATTTGATTTTACGAAACACACGAAACCGAAAATTTGGACCAATTTTTTGAGTATTTTATTTTGAGTTGAAACCCTTCCGATATCGTTTGATATCTGAATCTAAAGATGCCATGCCCTTGGTATGTATATACCCTTTTTGTTACACGTTATAGATGTCCACAGCTGTGCAAAGGCCTCCTTCAGGGCTTTCCACGCTGACCGATCTTGTGCTGCCCGCATCCATCGGCTTCCCGCGACCTTCACCAGGTCATCGGTCCACCTTGTTGGGGGCCTCCCTACGCTGCATCTTCCAGTACGTGGCCGCCACTCCAGAACCTTACTGCCCCATCGGCCATCGGTTCTACGAGCAATGTGTCTTGCCCACTGCCACTTAAGTTTAGCGACTCAAAGAGCTATGTCGGTGACTTTGGTTCTTCTGCGGATCTCCTCTTTTCTGATTCGATCACGCAGAGAAACTCCGACCATAGCTCTTTCCATTGCCCTTTTTTTAAATTATGTAATATTGGTACCTATAATGTTAAAGGAAAGATTTTCACGAGGTCTAATAGTCGGACTCTAGTTTGCCATAACCTTCTACCAATATGAAACTAATCTAA